>JAHWXV010908736.1:0-16427 GCA_024586415.1 Phrixothrix hirtus
GCCGGAGGCGTGACCAACATGCCAGCGGTACTCAAACAATTTATACTAACAATTATAATAAATGATTTTATTGTTTAAAATCACCCAAACGAAACTCTAAGATTTAAATTCGATAACTAAATGTATCAAATCAACACAAGATTTGTAGAAAATTCAATAGTGAATTTTGAACCGTTACAAGTGTTTCAATTAGGCTGGATAATTTATCTATTCAACGATTTAATAAACTCCCTATTTGTTTGTTGTTTTTTCACGGTATTGGTATCTTTAAACATTTATACTTTGCTTGTTTTGTGTTATTGAAAATTTTTGTACAAGTTGAATCAATCTTAGAAATGTAGCGATGACTGCCGTCGTGGCGATTCTAATCAATTTTGTCTTTTGATGTATTGTTCAACAACGTGAAACTGACGGGAAACATTTTGTACATAATACTACTAGGTTGGAATTAATGAAGCTCTACTTTATTACGTAGTTACAACTACAAAGTGCTTGTGATTACTGCTTTTTTAAGATGTTGATTCACTGCAGTTGTGGATTACGTGGGGAGGGGTTTATATTTAATAACAAAGTGTTATTTGGAGGTTACTATAAATTTAACAAAAAATCAGGAACAATAAACCAAAGTTTTAAGGACCCCATTGACTGAATCATTTCGGTGCTCTAAATTTCAATTTTTTCAGTCAGAAATAAAATTGATGAGCTTGGAAAATAATTCTCGACGTAGAACTGGATTGGCCAATTTAATAATTTGATAATTAAAACTTAAGTTATTAACAATGTTAAATAATCAAATGCAATCGTTGATTCAAGTATAGTGAATAATAACTTTTGGCAAAGCTAGTTTTCTTTGTACTTGATTATGAAAATAGGTTGCTAAAATATTGATACTTAATTTTATATTACAATTATTAACACTTGAGTTACATAATTATTTGCCTCAAAACATATACAAGATAGATTGCAAAAAGACACCAAATAATTCACCAAAGATGCTTTGGAAGCTTAACTCGAACTTAGTGTTTACGTGGTAATCGTTTAGTTACCTTATAATTTGTTGTCAAGAATGCACTAGGGTGAATGGAATTCTTTATGCAAGTAGAGTCATCAATCTATGGGGCTATCAACTTTGATTATAAAATACCTCAGAGGGAAACGAAATTTGAAGTAGTTCAAACTCACTTGAATACTTAGAATTCGCCAAGTTGGAATAGATTCAGTACCCAACTGATTTCAGTGTGATAGAAATGTGAGTTATCTAAGCCATCGCTAAAACCACTAACTGTTTGATAGGACTTAACTCAAGGTTCAACTTAATTTTACGGTAGAAAGGGAAGTTCATGTGTTATAGCCCAAATATAAAGTTAATTTAAAAATAATTAAAGACGTTTACTTAGTTCCGACTCTTTACAAGGCTAAAAAATTCCTTTCAACCATAAAGGAAGTCTTTATCCATTGTTAATGAGTATAAAATCCATACAATTCTTATTAAAACAGACATTGAAATTAAATTTAAATGAAACAATTTTCGAAACCATTGCCTACGAGGATTGGTAAAAATGAAAGAAGCGGTTGTTTTTTTAGAATTATTATTGTAGAATTTAGATCGAGTATTACGGGCAATGTTGGAATAAATAGTTGTTTAACTATTAAAGTATATTACTAACATCCTAAAGAGCGGGAAGTTATTAGCATCATTCACGAGATGTAATACATATGAATTGTCAGACGATTTGTTGGAAATTATCAATTGACATATTAAATTGTCAGATTTGCATTTGATAATCATTTATTGAAAATTGTATTTTAGATAATTATGTTGTTCAAAGTTTACATCTTATAGTGATGATTAACAAAAACTATTGATTAACATATTTTAAACACAACACCTTCCTAATGATCATTAAGTGCAAATTTTGTTTGTAACAGTTATAAGAAAATTTTTATCTAGCATACGATATAGTAAGTTCGTAATTTAGCTTTAATGATAATTAAAACTTTCGTGCGTCTAATGTATAAGGGCATATAAAGGCGATAGTTATAAAGAAGTCTGATAATTAAGGAATATTGCATTCATAATTTTCTGTCAGCAAAATCGTTATTCCCACTTAAATTAAAGCAATACAAAGTTTCGGTAATTAAATTATACGTATATTGCACTATTCCAAGTCACAGGTGTTTGAAAGAAAGGTAGACGTAACATTTCGTATATACCTCCTTAAAGGTATATAATTAAATTACCTACTTTAGTAACGTTGGAAAAAATGTGTTTAGATGCCGTAATCAATTTTGTGGCCAGAGGCCTCACAAATTTTGGCGCAAATATAAAATGGTTAAAATTAGTCAGAGCAGTTAATTATTATTCAAATACTACATGTGTAATTAATGTTTAAAAAATGTAGCAACGGCAGTAAAAATAATAGTAGAACAATGAAATACAAGGTAAACAATTAAATTCAGAAGTCTTTAAGCGTTTGTTCCTCAATATTTAAACAAATTTAATAAAAATAAAATTTAAAATAGAAATATTTTCGATTAGTTTCGAGGCTCATTCTAATTTCCTTATCAAAACATTAACATAAAATATTATATAACTAAGAAGTTTAAGGTGCAATCTAACGGGGTTCGACAATTAAAAGATTTACAGAATTAAATAATATTTGTATTAAAACTGGATGAAACGTAGAATGTAATTTTACACAGATTTTACAATTTGTCAGATTCGATCTATTAATACAGAATGAACATATTGGCCCTGGGATAGTTTGTAAAGCTATTTATAATTCCTACCTCAATCGTAGAATGTATTACTTAAGCCCGCTATGAAAAATAGGGAAGCTAATTTATTATTTTCTAAACTTATTTTAATTTTGTTTTGAGGCAAAGCGGATGTTATGTATTTATTTAATTAAAAATGTATGTTATCACAGATTAATTAATTACATAAGTTTCAATGCATTTTCTGTCATTTTTTATGGTGATTCTACGTCTTGCCGATATGGGCTTTAGTGAGTAATATCTGGAATCTAAATGACTAATTATCTTTGCAATAGTTTGCCACAAAGGCTCATTTAATGGCAAATTGTTTAACTTTCTCACGGCGGTTGCGTTTTATTCTACTTTGATTTAGCTAAATACAGCATGTTTATCTCGCAGGAAATATATGAAACGTCTTTACCATTTTTAAGTATAAATTAACACTTGTATTCACATTGAGATAAATGAACTTACCTTTTTATATATTTAGACATACTTAAACTTGAAATTTGTATCTTAAAATACTACTGGTTATAACAAATATACCTCGATGATATAAGGTAAAATTTGGTTTCTGATATTCGCATGCAAGTCCGCGATAAAGTTAGAGAATTTTTATATATTTTAGCTTTGGGATAACGCAACAGAGAAAAATCTAGTGGAAATACATCATGATTTTGTGGGGACTAATTAATGGCAACCCGTCTGTAAATTAGTTTTGCAGTAATAGGCCGCTTTATCCTGTCAGAACCAACTGCTACTCGGATCAGTGACGAAGTTCTGGGACAAAATTTGATAGTTGAATACGAGGGTTCGTTCTTATATTCCCGGATTATGCATTAAAATAAAGGAATAGAACAAGAACAAAAATTTATTTTTCAATATATTTCGCTTGTTTTTGAATGCAAGTAGTTCCAATCTATTATAAAAATATTCTTTTGTCTTGTCCACGAAATGGCATTCAACAACAGCTATAAGTTCTTCATCATTCTTAAATTTTGCACGCTTGGAGTTTTTTTGAAATTTGGAAACAAAAAATAGTCATAGAGGGCCAGATTTGGACTATAAGGTGGACGGTCGATTTCTACGAACCACATTCAGCAATGGCAGATTTTACAATTCTTGACTTGTACACTGGTGCATTGGCGTGGAGAAAAAGGACACCTTTTGTCAGTTATTTCGTCTTTTCACTTTGATGGACTCTCTGAGGCGATGCACTAAGCTCGCATAATTCTCTCCTGTTACCAATAATCAACTATTAAACTTCCTTGGCTGTCGGTTACGACTGTTTTTCCTGTATAATGGGTAACCTTAAACTACCTGGGAGTGTTGGAATTCTTAATATGCTACTGCATCGATACTTGTTTTGATTCAGGATCAAAATGATGGACCCAAGTTTTATCTCCCGTGACAAGTCGATTGATAATACAATCACAGAGCGCCAAAAATTGTTCACATCTTTATTCGGACATACATTTGAATGAACGAAAGCATTCGCGCCACTAACCTTTGTTATTCCAAGGCATTCGTGTAAAATTCTAAAAATCGTGGTTTTTGAAACTCCTAATAATGTTGCTAATTGCCGTTTGTTGTATTATTGTGTCACGTACCAAACACTTGGTTTTTTAAATAGCATCCGAAATTACCCTGCCAATATAGCCACCTGGTTGGGGATCGTCATTCAGTAATTCTCAATCATGTTTAAAATAGTTAATTTGGAAAAACAATCATCTTTGTATACAACCAACATTCATTCAAGAATAATTTTTGGTGTTTTTCCTTGTTTTTATTCGATTTTATTCATTTTGATACGTTTCAGATAATAGTTTTGTAACTTATCACGGTACCAAGGTTATCACAAGCGCGTTTGCCGTTACGCCCTACAACGATGTTGATGTCCCGCTAGCTTCTTGGAGGAGGGGGGCCGCGAAAAATTGCACCAGCACATCCACGCTCTAAGGAAAACGTTGGAAATACATAAAAAGATTTTAAGTTTAGACGGGGCGCTACTGCTCCTTGTTGGCCGTATTCTGAATCGAACTGTCCTTCGGAACAGAGAGAAACGGTTCCATGACCTATAACTGTGTTGTCCCGGGTTTGTCTTTTATCTGGGCCCCAAATATTAATATAAATTAAGACCGTGGCTAGAGGGTGAGTACTTTAACTAACACATATCCCCTGAAATACAAAGCAACAACAGTTAACTTATTCTAAGTTCAAAATAAAAGTTTAATTGGGTAATAACTATTCATCTAAGTCTAAAGAAGTGGCTTATTTAGCATATACAACAACAACAACATGATACAAAATGTTACAAGTAAACTTCTCCAGCTCTTGAATGTGGCCTAATTCAAGAGGTGCGGGGAAGACTACTATAAACTAACATTATCGTCTAAATATACTAGTCACAGTAAAAGCAGATATGCATCCATAGGTTGGACAGGAATTATGTATTGACAGGCTTCCTACGCAACAGGAAGGTTTAAGCTGGGTGCTACAATAGTTGGCAGCCGGGACTATAAGTTAAACCGGATGCTCGCCGATATACGTTGACATTTCACATACGCCCTTTATATGCAAACAATAGGGAAGCAAAAACAATGTAATAATAAGTACCTTAGTCTTAGTCGACGCTTCACGGGGCTACTCGCTTGCACACAACCAAGATCGTCAGTCGTGATTCTTATATGTTCCTGCACTCGCAGGGGAAACTCACACGTTCAATGAAGCTGCAAACGGGGTGGAAAAAGGCAGGTAATTCCTCAGAAATCCATTATTCGAATTCTCAGACCTGGTATTCCGCCACACAACACCCGCGAAGACCTCACACTCACTCGGACACTTTAAAAGAAAGAAAATTACTCACACGACCGATTCTTTCATGTACGACCTACGCGCGTTTGACTGCCACAATGCGGTGGTCTCGCGACGAGTTAATACCAGTTATACACTATCGAAATCTACAAGAGTGAAAATCGCCTATATCTACCCATTTACTTTATTAAATATTTTTCAATCGTCACGGAGAGTAGAAAAACTCATCTCTCGCGTTTTATCTGACAAAAATCTATTTATTTATTTGTCGCCTGCGAACGTACGGTGATAAATTTAAAATTTTTTGTTTATTATGCACGGAATGCCAACAAAACCTGATAAGGTATTTGTGATTAAAAAACATAATAATGAAAAATTGCATTTAAATTAAAAACTGTTTAGTCCGGGAATATGAAAACGACCCCTCGCAGCATTCTGAACTTATAGTTAATGCACTGCGGCTAGCGTTCTTAAAAAGATACGACATGGCGGCTTGAGATAATATTGCAACTTTGTTGCATTTGGTTAGTGCAATGGATGTTGTGATCCTTTCCGCGAGAATTTATTTCAGTTAACTTGCTTGTTCACATATGTAAAAACGAACTTCAACCAAAATTAGCAAAATCGCCAAACTGTTGATAGACTTAATTGCAAAGACCTTTTGTCAACGATCATATGAAAAGTAAATAAGTACTATTCAAGGTTTAGCTACTGGAATTTGAATATATTAAAATATTCGTTTAATTAATTAATTGTATATTCTAATATTAGTTACCCGTTTGTTTTCATGTCTCTTAAAACACATAGAAATTCCATTAAATTTGCAAAAGCATTCGTTTTGCGTTTTATTGTTTAAAACCTACTTTCACAATTAGTTTAGTCAGAATAATTAATAAATAATTTTATAGCTAGTTAAAGCTAAGGTAATCAATGTTATATTTAAGAAAGAAATCCTCAAAACATTGTAATTGGGTAATTCATAATTCTGCCATCTAAAATAAAAATAGTTGTCAAATGAATATACATCTCTTTAAAACTAATCCCTCGTACGTGACGTATTCTGTGATCATAATATGCTATTTATTACACGAAGGTTAGGACCGCAAGAAATTGTTGACTGGTATAGCAGGACAGGTTTCTTAAAAAGTGAGAGTTGTAGGCGCGAAGAATAGTTCGGGAATTATTTACGCTCTTTACCTACCGGAAGTAAAGTTACATTTCTTCTAATAGTGTTGGGAAGTTGTAGTGTGATAAAGCACAGTCAATCAAATGCTTGAACTGCCTATTAGCAGTTCCCGTTTAGGTGTGTGCGACTCCGAATTTAGTTATTTAAATAAAAGAGTTCACACCTGGTGGCGAGAGCTTGTATTTATGTCAACTTCGCTGGTTCACTTGGAGGTAAATGCCGCTAAATTTGGTCCTAGGCCTGTGAGCAATGTGTTGTTCAATTAATTTGGGAACCATGCGGAAAAAAAACTTCAAGGCAACCATGTAAGCTTTTCAATTTATCCCATACCATCCTAACTACTAGGCAGATGCTTATCTACGCTAACAACGCATTATATTTCAATTATTATTAGGATAAAAGCTAAACTTGAACGTTTTCAAACCAGTCAGGATTCTATCGATTTGACAGACGGTAATAATCCACGCATTTTCTTTTGCCAGTGACATCAGTTACATTAATTTATAAAAACCAATGATTTTGTTTGCATAGCATACTTTTAGATTATTAGTACACCGGTATAAATTACATTTAAATAGGTATATTTATCTAGATTTAGCATTACTTAAATTAATTGGAATCACGGATCTAAGCGTACATCTGCGACATAACTTCCATAAATTTTGCAACACATGGAGGTTGATCAATTTTAATGCATATTTTAATCATTAAAATAGGCATTAAAATTGATCAACCTCCATGTGTTGCAAAATTTGTTTCCTTTTAATTTGTTTGTTTGCACGTAGTAACAATAAATTTTATGAAATAAAGCAATCGGTGCTTAATAACTGTCAATTTTGTGAATTGTTTGTCCACTATTGCCTTCTGAACATTTAAGAATTCCAAGAGTTCGTCAACGTGAAAATGATCGATGATTAAATGATTTTGAACGTGACTGTATTATTGACATGAGGGAGACTGAACTTGAGCTTAGAGATTGCTGACTGTGTAAATGGTGATGATGCAACAGTGGTGAGATGTTAATCCAGATAGGGTTCAACAATGTTGCCCAGGATCTGCGTCTCCGCAGATTACAGATCGTGAAGAACGTCATTTAAGATATTTGATCACAAGAGACAGATTTTCCGCAACTCGATCAATTGCAATAGATTGGATGGGAGGTATAGGATGCAGATTGTCAATGTTACCTGTTTATCGTCGGATAAAATATTATGGACTTCATTCATACCATCTTCCTCTGACCCCACTTCACCGTAACCACAGACTATAATAGAGCAACGAAAGAGCAAAGTGGGCACAAGAATGACATTAAATTGTGTTCAGTGACAAGTTTCAATTTTGTTTGTGGGTCCACGACAGTCGAAAGGGGGTCAGGTAGACGCGCGGAGAACACAAAGTTCAACATTTTTTGTGGAACGTAACAGCTCTTACTAGGTGTAATATGTTATAGGAATAGATAGCCCTTAGTTTTCATTCACTGCAACTTAAACGCAGCCGGTTATGTTGCCAATGTGCACTTCCATGCCTTCGGGGGTTAGAAAATTCCATTTTCCAACAAGACAATGCGCTATAACACGCTTTTCGGAAGAAACTAATATTGTCATTTTTCTATGGCCTGATCGGCCGCCTCATTTGTCACCCAATGAGAATATATGGAGTGTGATCGGTAGACTGCTGAATGATCTACCACATCATCCAGACCACTTACACCATCTTCGGCTGCGGATTCAGCAAGCTTGGAATGATATACCACAGGCCGATTTTGATCACTTGTTTGCATAACAAATCGTGTCGGAGAAACTCATTATTGAAAACACTTTTTTTATTTCTATTCTTTTGCTTTTAAATTTTAATCGTTTTTTGTAATGGTAAATTGCATCGTTTGTAAAAATTTCAATAAAATCGCTAAACTAATTCTAGATGTTGTTTACATATTCCTATTTTCTTTATTTGTAACCAGGAAGTAATGATCGCATGAGTTGATTCTAACATTTTCGGGGTTAGCTAGTTCTTATCTGTTTGTTACATTCCAAACGTTATTGTAAGAATTGATACCTGTTTTGTGTATTTACTTGTACTGATTTTTGTTATGAACGCCATTTATTTATTCTAATAATTGTTTTATTGCATTTTATGCCAAATATTAATTTAATTAGTCGCAATTTATTTGTTGTGAGAGGGAAGCAGTAAAATTTCCTCGTCAGTAACTAATGAAATGTTTTAATTCAGTTTAAATTAAAACTCAATTTGTAGAGATCAACTTAGAAGATTTCTCAAAAGTTTAATTAATTTATATTGACTCATACTGGGTGGATGCAAAAATATTTCGTTATTAATTCCAAATCTTGCTTGAGGTCTACTTCAGCGAAATAAATACTTAGAATGGGTGATCATAACGACTATAACGAGTTACTTACCTCCTGTCCATTATACGGACACTGTTGACTTTATATTATTTAGATTTCTTAGTTATGCAGCTGCCTGGAGAACTGGTTCCGCTTCAGATAAGATTATATTTGATATTATATGCAGACTGCGTCGTCATTCTTGGCAGCTGTGACTGGAATCAGTGGCGCCTTCAATTCTCGACTTAAACTTACCTTATACTGTGTTCGAATGCTAATTGTCGCCGACCCACGTTTGTCTTCACTGTTAGCTAGTTTGGTAACGTATCGATACATTTGGGTTTAGGTAATTCGTGTCGAAAAGATATTTTAGTACGTGACACTTTTGAAGATATTCACTTTCGGATTCTGTCTGGTAACCTAACGAATACACTAGATATTTCCATCGTTGGACAACTTAATTGTTAAGTTTCTGTAGTGGATCTTGTAAATTCAAATGCGCTTGCGCAATATTGGGCAACTCATAATGATTCCGCTAGAGACAATCTGCGGTACCTAAAGACAGGTTAATACCACTAGTTTGGATTGTTTTAAGGTCGCTTGTTTATCTATTTAGACGTTAAAGAAATAAAAATTATTTTTATGTATAAAGGTTGTATATATACTGTTTCTTTAATTAAAGGGTACAATAAGAGATAAACAAAAAATTAAAGTGCTGTAATTAAAAATATACTGTTCACCAGCCTGTAATTTTAGTCATTTATTTTTTATACTTTTCTGAAACAAACCTACATTTATGACATATTCTAGTTTCTAAATAACTTCATTAAATAGGTAAAACTTATAACCTAGTTCTGAAATTTTTTATTTTGGTCTATTTTAGATTTCTATTTAAAAGTAATGGTTTATATAAAGTTTGATAATTACTTGTTTTTATAGGACGATATTTAGTTAAAATTTTCATTAAAATTTGTGAAGACAGTGACATCATTAATAATATAATTAATTAAGGCTTAATTGTATCTTTGTTACCTTTTAATTTATAATTAAAGTTAACTATGTTATATTTAAAAATAGATTTATTTTCAAAATGTAATTTTATTAATGATCTTAATTTGAAATTAGTTTAATGAACATTATAACAAGGCCTGCACAGAATATATCAAATAAATTAAAAATTGAGTACTTAACTCATTAAAATAAAATGAAATTCGCTACTCCTACGTACTAACGATATTATTTAAAATTCGTTCCTTTAAATTAAATAACCAGCACGTTTAATGTGAAAAATATTATTTGAACAATGCTTAAGTAATTGTAGTATCAACATCACTATAAGCCGAGGTAAAGTGGCGCACCGCACCTTGCAGCGCCGCGTTGGTGTTCTTAACGATTAGCATTTAACCTGAATTCATTGTTTGATCTGCTATTAACTATGGGATCTATAGAACTATTTATTTTTATGTAGATTTAATCGATGCAAGGATTAAAATATATAAGTTTTGATTAAATTGGAACTTAAAAATTTAGATACCACGGCTATAAATACGTAAGTAAAATAATAGACACCTATCGATTAAATTTGTATGAATTGTGGTTATGTAATTGCATAATTATTGAAAGACAAGTTTACCTGTAATTGTATAAACACAAAGTTAGATTAATATTATGACACCACTGGAACTAAAAAATAAGGTACAGAGTAACATGTGGTTGATATCAGAAAAATGTAGAAAAAAGTTGCGCAAAAATAAAATTTTCATCGCCTACTATTTTCTTGTATTAAATACAATACTTTATATATTTTTATTGATTCTCTTCAAAAATTTAAATTCAAGTTATTTATCTCGATAAACAAAATTATTGTGCAAAAATATTCTGTTAAGTTGTCGTGAAACAAATGCCTAATACACACAACGAAAGTGTTTTCATCACTTTATAAATCGAAATTCCCGATTCTTGGACAGTGTCTTTTGGGGGAGAGGCTGAATATGTCCTAAACTAGGCTAAATTTTTGATTAATTTTATCTTCAACATTCCTTTTATTTCATTTTATTCTGCTTTTGTGTTTCGTAAAACTTCCAAAGTTTGTTAAGCTTTTTATAAATTTAAAAATGCTTTATAAGAAGTTAATCTCTATTAGACTATCAATTTACATATAAAATGGTAGCTTGATGCTAGTTGTCATTTGTAAAATTCATTAATCACGAAGATACGCTTTGGCGTGTGTATAGGCCAATTTTTCGCGGAAAATTTACAAAAGTTTATTTATGAAAATAAATAATATGTATTTACATTTTGGAATATAGTGTATAACCATTTTCAAGGGTCGGTAAAAATATACATGGTTTTGAATTTAAAATAGACTGAAAATAGTAGACCGTGAAAATTGTATTTTCATGTAAACTTAAAAGCTTTACATAAACAAACAACTTTTTCCTTTACAGTTTTCTAATATTCTTAAAAATAAGAAATGTATAAGCTGTGTATTGAAAAATCAACGACACCGTATAAGAACACGGGTCCAAATCAATTACCTACCTACACCGTGCATTTTTTAAATAGCTAAACTTGGCTGTCATTCAAATTTTGCCGCTTGTTTACATTTTGGTAACACTATTTTAAATATACAAAAAATATATGTGAGGTATCTATTGGTATATTAAAGAAATCAGCAATATAGCAAAATGACGAGTGTAACTATTTTTTTAAATTGCACTAATGGAATTTATTTGGGTCTTTAAGTAAGGAAATAATTTATAATTTACTGTTATCTGGCACAAGAGTGCATATAACTTAACAAACAGTAATGAAATGACAATTATTTTTATGACACATATACAGGGTGTCCTGGATATAAGAAGCATTATTGAGCGCAAATCTGTAAAAATATTTAATATAATTAAAAAACATTTGTTTGTAAATTTTAGCGTGCAAATCTATCATGGTTACGGGCCTGTACCTACTTTATCATGAAACGTACCTACAAACATAAATACGACTTTGTTTTTGTTTACACAGTGTCGGTATACATTTACTACTAAGGTACTTTTAGAGTCAAGGTCGCCAGCTATTTTAATAAAAATTAATCCAAAGGTAATTCCTTTAAAATCATCCAAATTTGCTTTTACTGTCACTATTGCTTATTAATTATAAGTTATTTATGGATTAATTATTATAAAACATATTTGATAAATATCTGAAATTTACGTAAGTTTGATCCACAATAATTTATATGTAAATATTTTTTACTACATACAAATTACGTTAAATTTTATGACATTTAACATTTAGATTTTTAATTATTTTCATAAAATTTAAATTATACACAACACAATTATATTAATATATGAAGATATTTATCAAAAACAATTTAACGTCGTGTTAAAGCGCTTTTGTAAAAGTGAAAGTTATTCAAAAATGTAATAATACAAATGTATACATATTAAAAATATTAATCTTGTTTTTATTTTAAAGAAATTATAAACTTGCAGAATTAATAGATCACTAAAAATTTTAGAGAAAGAAATAAAACATTTAATTTTAAACGGTAAGTAACGTATCGAGTATTTATAATAGTCGATTGAGAATTATTCATCAAAGATGCTCTGAAATCGCATGCGTTCGTTCGGCTTCGGTCAGTGCCTAGATTTATAGCTAACCAACCATTTCTTGTGGAATTGAGTAGCTCAAGTTAAAAAGCAGGGGCGGCCTGAAAACTTTAATTGAAATTATTTCGAAAACTATGAAATTTAGACACATAGTTTATAAACGTTTTTTATTGCACATATTAAGATGTGTCTGCTGTTAAAGTAATGCTTCTTATATCTAGTAGTAGGTTTTATAATTTTTATCATTTTAATGACTTTGATGTTTCAAAATTTAAAAAACTCTCTGTCCATCTCTACGTTATACCTGCTTGGTTATTCTTTCGCCTGTCATTGGGCCCGTGTCCTAACCATTTCATATATACACTCACGGACAAAAATATTGCATATTTTATTTCTAAGTTTTTTTATGTTCATTTCTTTTCCTTTGAAAAGATATGTATTTTTTATTGGCAACTATATTGTGCTGGAGTGTTTTACGTATATTGAAATTTATTACAGATACAAGTATGTTTAGACATAGCCATTATAGTGAAATAAGCATGGTGTGTCTTGACGACTAACAATGGTTGCTGTTTTGTTTGTTGTTATCAAAATGACATTTTGAGTGGTTTAGATTCTGTAGTTCTTTGGTGAGATGCCACATTTAAGCGATTTAGTTTTTGTTAAAATTGTTACTGTGGCCAATGAGGGCTGCAGACAGGAAGATATTGCGTAGAGATTGCGTATCCATCAATTTTGTGGTATAGTAAAATGATACAATGAGACTGGAGGATACGAAAGGTGACTGGGCAAGGACGAAACAAATGTACATCGCTCAAAAATGATCAAAATTTGTGAATTCAATCTTTGCAAAATCGCACGCTTACAGTTCCGCCCCTTAAAACTGAATTACTAATTACTAGATAAGTTAATGTAAGTGTCAGAATAGCCATAAGAAGACATACAGAGGCCGGTTTAAATCTGAAACGTCCTGCCAGAATCCTTAGGCTTCTTCCAGCTCACTATACTAGACGGTTATAATATGCGGCAGCTCATGCTAACTGGAATAAACATCAGTGGGAAAAGTTCTTTTCACAGATGAGATAAGAATACAATTGTTGAAGCCGGATGGACGTGGTCGAGTACACAGAAGGTTTGGGAAACGATAAAACAGGTAAAAAAATTCCAATATGAAAATTCTTAGTAAAAATAGATAAGACAACAAATGTATAAAAATGAAATGTTTAAATTAAAACAGTACCAGAATGGAAACTTAGTAGGTAAGAGTTCAATTTAAATATAAGTGGTCTGCAAAATAACTATTCGACATGGGACACATTTATAAACAGAAACTTGAAAGTTATAAAAATAAATATTAGAGGTCACTTAACAAATAATTACAAACTTTGGGAAATGGTGAAAATAACAAATTTTAGGAATTTAGATCAAAATTTCAAGCAAAACCAGAACCATTCCTGGTTCTCTACACTTAAATAATTAACCTAGTTCCCGAACAGTTTTATGAATGCTTAAGCACGTTTTCTAAAGAATTTATAACCAACCACTATCTCCCTCATACAGTCTTTATAAATGAGTAAGGACGTTTTTAGAAGCTTTTATAACCGATTAACCTTCTCTCGTACAATTTTATGGATGCGTAAAGACAGTTCCGAATACGTAAATATTCTAAACTTACCCGTATTAATCAAATAACATGACATCACATTATCCGCAATAAAACAATGCAAAACACACGATGAATGTTGCAAATAAATATTTACCTGTTCGCCCCAAAATAAAAAATTGTTTATAAATACAAATTATATATGTACGTACCAAAGCGAAGTACTATTATTGATAAAATACCTCGAGCATATCCGAACCTCGACTAAGTTAATCTCTGAACTGAGCTAAACCCGAAGTTAAAGATATAACGAAAATAATATACGATCGTGAGTAAAAATAATTAAAGTAACCACGCAGAGTCGTTATAATATAATCATTCGGGCAAATTTTCTAAAATATTATTTAACTGAAATTCCTTGTTTTATCGGGACGGTCACATTTCCTGTCTACATTTACTTTAGGGGTTTAGGGGGTTTAGGGGTTTAGTAAATTTTCCGAAAGATTTTAAAATTATTTAATTTGGGTTTTTTAATTAATCGGTACTTACATTTATTTTTATCTATATTAATTACGGCTAAGATTTAATTTTATTGGAATAATGTGAAGATTCTTTTAAACATTAGGTATGCTGATACGTTTTAATTAATTTATAATTTCCTAATTGAATAAAAACACCAATTGTTCTTTATGAACCTCAGAAGCACGGGAGGGGCTAATTGAGATTCAGACCACAATATATATATATTGAAAATAAAGCACGGAACAAGCTTGTCGAGCATATTCAATCACGGTCGTCAAAGCTGCAGCGAAGCTGTAGTGCAGTCGTGGTAGTTGTCTAAATTGAAATAGAAAGTACTAATCGTTAGGCGTAGCCTTTTATGACTTCTGTATATATTGGAACCTTTTAATAAATCTAAGGTTCTGTCGGCCAGAATAAAGTCGGGTAAGATACTTATTATTACGGATTATTGTCGAATGTGACCTAAAAAAGGATTCACCTTGTATATGGTTATTTAATTTGATGATTATTATTGGCACTGTGATTTCTATAGTAGTTAGGATGACGAAAGGCTCGATTTAATGAGTAAACCGGACAAGGTTAGAAATGAAGGTGCGTCTCGAATAGACCACCTGGAATATGTAGGAACGTGCTTATTTTTCAAAGTACTTTTAATACTGGGATCGAGGTCGCTTCCCGTTAATTATTAAACGATGAGTAATTGTTAACAAATGTTTCATTTCGACATTTGAAGTAATTGAACTGATTTGTGCATGCGGGTGAAAATTGTTGATACTTTATTCAGAAAATAAATAAAATTGAAAGTTTTTACGCGTTACTTAACATTTAGAGTACGAATTGAATGAAAGAACACTTACTGCGTATAAAGGTGCTGCGGAGTGGCCTCTAGCCAACACTTGATACGTTAACTGGTACAGCTGATAATTGCATACCTTAATCTAAAATTACGACTGGTCCTTAGCTCTAACTTTCCTTTCAAAAATTGGCTGCAAGGCAGGCCAAGAGAATGCATTGGACGTGTAATTATATGAATTTGGCTGGAAAGAAAACGCCCCGCACACTTGATATGTTATACTACACGTCTTTATTAATAGAAATTCTGTTTAACAGAAAAAACCGTATTTATAATGCGTTTTCAAAATAAAACGATTACTATCATATGAACGTGTCTGCATTTTAATACCACTAAGTAAATAATAATCCCTTAGTTTCGTACTCGCTAGCTGTAACTTTTAACAAGATGGCGTCAAATTTCCTGTTTTAATTTTTTCAGGACATTTAGTATTCAAAAAAATAAATTTGTTTAGTGATGTTTACTACTTGTTTTATTTTTAAAAATTTTTGGTACGACAGCTGGTCTGTTCTGAATGGAAACAAGCCATACGACTCAAATGCATTTCTAATGATGTATTTTAAATCTGAAAACGTTTGCAGTTGTTCCAGAATCTAAAAATGATTTCTCTTCGATCACTCTTTTTAACAATGTCGCTTTATGTACGAGGCGTGTTTTTTAAGTAAGTACCGTTTTGAGGTATAAAAAAAAGTAGTAAAGATATTGTAACAATTTTATTTTTACATAAAAGCCCACA
>JAHWXV010908806.1:0-10303 GCA_024586415.1 Phrixothrix hirtus
GGTAGTGAACCTATAGTAATAAAACTGTAAAGAAAATAAATGGTAATTTATATCCTTAGATCTGTGTCAAATAACTCGGATCTGAAAGAAGTTTGCTAAGTAGTCTAACAAAGGGTTACAATTAAATAAAAAGGTAACTAGAGCAATTAGCACGCTGCCCAAATAGACCTGCGAGGCAACAATATAATATAAATCCTTGAATTACAGTAGAAAAGAATTCATTACGAATTTTAAAATAAAAATAGAATTGTATATTCCTTATATACAGGTTCTAACAAAAGATATTGTAAAAATATCAATATAAATTGTAACAGGACGTTACTTAATTATTTATTTTATGATTTATAATTCATTCTTGCAATTCATATATTGAAGTAATTCATTTTTATATAATTACCCATCTTGTCATTTCACTGTTTTACGATTTATAATTACTATTTAATTTGTTTATTATTAATTAGTTTTATTTCTAATGTTAATACTAAAATTACCTTATGCTTTGCACTTATTCACATTGTACTAAACTTTATTTTCATTTCTCTGTTTTGTTTTGTTCCTACATATTGTCCCTAAATCGGTTTAGATGGGATATTAAACATCGGCAACCGACACTAAACTTCTCGCTTACGAGAAACAACGTGAACTTAATAAATTTAAAAATTTGCAGTTTTAATCCATTTTTCATTTAAAATCATTTTTCATCATTCTGGCGGTCTGACTGATTGCTTCAGTAGCCCGGAGTTGGCTTACTGGCTTTGGCGATACTGTAGCAGTTGTTTAGAATCTTGTCTCTTCTTTTGTCTAAAAAATCCTTCTTCAGGTTTTGATTTGTGAACAAAGATTTAAAAATCACCATTCTGTAACTTATCATATTCGTCGATGTTTCAGCGTTTTCACAAATCTGCACGACTGCGTCAATTAAACTTCCTTATCCTAGGAAATTGTTTTTAAAAAACCTTTTCCTTAAAACCTAAAAGAATTTAGTCAAAGAAGTGTAGGAAAACATTTATTCACAACACTTCGAACAGCTCACAAAGATGTCGGTAAAATGTTATAAGAAATGTTTAAATGATCTATTGTATGCACGCAGCGAGACAATATTTTCTGTATTCTACATAAACATCGATGGTAACATAAGTCGCACGCAAAATAAACTGCAGTAAAGAATATTAAATGTTAAAGTAATCGAAGAGCGGTGCTTTAAATAAAAAATGAATGTGTAAATACTGATAACAAATCGTTAAAATTTTATAAATGTTAATTTATAACTTCCTTTAGGAGTGCAAATTTCAACGGTTGCCTATCCGAGTTACCAACTACGCGGGATCTTGCGTAACGTTGGAGATTAACTTCGCATACTCGATTTACGCAGTTTTATCGAAGAAACCGATTCGTTCGCGTGAAAGGGCACTAAATGTCAAACACATGTAGCGAGGTTACAGAAAATCGTTGGAGTCGCTATCGCAAAATGTAAATTACCTAAAAGCACAAAAATAAAGTAGCACTTCCGGTTATCCGGTTTTATCTAAAATCTTGCATCCGCATGTGGGATGGCAATAAACTTGAACGTGACATTTTTTCCCTACGATTTATAGATTTTAAGTTTTGTATACCCAGACCAAATTTTCGAACTGGGGCCATCTGAAAAATATATTCCACTAAAATTTTATCATCGAAAATTTAGGACGAAAACGATATTTGGTACCTGTACTTTATTCAGGGTAAGAGCAGGTAATATGTCTCAACTGATTTCTAGACATGTATTAATGGTAGATAAATTCGCTAATGTGAAATTACGCTTTCAGTTTGCAGGAAGAAATTACGGATAATATTTATAGTTTTTTTTTGAAATCATACAGATTGGTGGTAATATACAAGAAATGTATTGTAAGAATTATGGCATTTAAATATTTGGATTAAGAAAAATCTGGCAAATGTACAAAAAAAGTGTTACAAGTGTCTATTTTTTACATCATTCTGCGCTTTTTAACTCTTTGCGTAACAGCAGGGTAATAACCTTTGCTATTTTCGTAATTATTTCCTTTTTCTGAATATTGCGCTTAATTCTCAATTGTTTTGTTGATAAACGTGTATACCATTTATATTTCCTCAGTGCTAAGTTGATTTAATAAAAAATTAAAGTCCTGGCACATCTTTACATTAAATAATTAATTGTTTTTTAATACAGCTAAAATGTTCTAATGAAATTTTCTTCCAGCAAAAACTGCTTTACCTAAATTGTGTAACTTTTACTTTTTAATACATACATGTGTATGTAAAAATCTAGAATATATGTATTTTAATTGTTTATATTAAAAAAGTGTAGAAATAATTATGCGCATAACCTAACTTTTGAATTTTTAACATTTTTATGTTTTTTAATTTTTTTATACACAAAAGTAACAGAAATAACTGTTTAAAAAATAATCAACATTATTTTCTTAAAATATTGCTCTATGCCATTTCTCACTACTGTTTCAGATGTTGAGAGCATGCCAGACATACGGACTGCCTAGCGTGACCTTCGTTAGTAGTTTACTGTTCCGTATTACTTTTTTCTATATTTATTCACAGGGTCATTACAAAAATACGGTATATTTTTAGTCAATTTAAATGTATAAACTTATATATTTTGTTTCTGTGGAGCAACGAAATATTGTCACATTGTCGCTATGCAAAACTTAAATTAAGAGGGAAAAGTAGCATGCGCCAATAAATTTCTCGAGAGATTCTCCGCGTTCTATTTAATAATTGTTTGTTATATTCAACTACGAGCAGAACTGTCTTTTATTTCTATTCGTTGCTGTATTTATTTCCTTATTTCACGCTGGTAAAATAATAATCCCCTGGAAGTCCTTTATAGCCATTCACATAAAATCGCAACTACGCGTTCAGCAATAAAAAAGACGTTTTATATATATTAATTACAAACGGTCATTAATATAGTGCGCGTTATTAAAAATCCATAACATTACATTTTGTTATAGTGAGCTAAGCAATGTGGTTATGATACGTTCTTCGAGTTTAGAAGATCTCGAGTTCGATTCCCGAGTCTGCTCGCTTAGGGTGATGCCACACCTCAGTGAAGTTGAACGCGTTGCGATCGTAAAAGTTCTATACTTTTCAACACGACTTGAATTGGCGTTGATAACGTGTTAACAGAATGTGGATCTTGGTAATAAACGAATCTATATGTGTTGAATTTTTATGAATCCCACGCGACTCAATTAAGTTAGTGTAGCAGCGCCTTTAGAATGCAAGATTTTTTGACTTCCAGAGGAACACTCTCTGAGACAAAAACTGAGGCATCATTTCCATGCATTTGTAACTATAAAGAGAGCAACTTAAAACCAATACGTTACAAGTAGTTACGCATGTGGACTTTAAGTGAGGCGAAGTAATAAACAAATATAATTTGTATTTGTATAACGTATTGTATAAACAATTATAACAGAGAAACAATGAAATGAAATGAAAACTCCTGTAGTACCGTGATTCGTGCATACATTTGAAATGCGTTCATAAATTCCTACATCCAGCGAACCGAATTTAAGTCAATAGTAGGAATTAGACAGCACGAGCTCCACCTCCCCACCTTACGGCAGTATAGGGAAGATAACCTTTCCTTTGGTTTATTGGCAGGAAATACCAATTATGTTTGGTATGAAATTAAATTATCACGTCATGTCAAATAATTATGCCGGAAATAAAAACCATAGTCAGGTTTTCAAGCTCGGCTGACTGTAATATCTAATACTTCCACTTCGTAAAGGGACCGGATATGACTTTAGGACTGACGGCGAATTAAAATTAATCTCATACCAAATATCATGATTTCCATTACTGCTATACTTAACAGATTGATCATGCGTAATCAGCCTAAATAATCAACATACATGTCTCTTTTGTGCATGCGTCATCATCTTCGCCAACTATAAAAGGGAGCCGCGATCGAATTTTATTTCAATTTACTGGTGTTTCTCAAAGAGTACAGATTTTTAAATTTTAACAAAGCGCGCTCAGTTCTAAGAAGTGTGAAAAGGCATTTTCTAGAAATAATACTTCAACGCATCGTGTGCAACTGGTAGAAGCGTTAGTTGTAATATTAGCAATGCAAAATTTACACGTGTAGATAACTTGAAAAGACATTTGCATGTCAACGTCAATCGTGGCAAGTATATAAAGCAGTGGGGAATGGTTCCTAAATGGAATATATACGTGGCAATCACAACTGCAATGAAGATTTACTTCCACCAGCAAAAATGATGAAATTGTCTGACGCCATTGATCAGCTAAAGGAGCACGATATAATATAATGCAAAGAAAGCTATTTGTCGATTCAAAAATATGTTGGATATTTAAGATTTCAAAGACACCTAGCAACTATCGCAAAACCTCTTTATAATGATGTAATGCAACTATACTCAAGTTTTAAGCATAGAATTGCGAGGTATAGAATTTCAAGGAATGGAATTTAATATTCCTAAATTTCTGTAAAGTAATAAATCCATAGCGATTGTCGTAATTACATCTATCATTCAAGATCATGAATCTGGCATTAAGTTCAACACGGCACTGTTTCTGATAAAATCCACTTGGCGAATTAAAATCATTTAATACTAAATATCAAGTAGTAATACAGTAAATGAAGACCTAGGATGTTTATATAATGAACTAGCATCCATTATTAAAACAAAAAGCGAAGAGTTTCAAGAAAGGGACAGGAGGTGGACTTTTAACATCCATTTATCATCTTGAAGTTAACATTAATGAGTTTACAGCAATTAGAGGCTCCTTTTGAATGAAAATCATGTATGTCTATATTTGTCTGTGTATGTGAAGACAGAGTTTTCTGAATCTTTCAAATACGTTGCATAACAGTAGCACATCAATCTTAAGATATAAATTAGAATAATTTCTAAAATTTCGATATTTAAAAGTATTTAAACATTAAGGGCATGTTCATAACCCTTTTCTGTAATACGTTCATTATTCAAAGAATTCTAACAACAATTTTTATGGGGAAGGGACGGTTCACATAAATGCTCAAATGAACCCATATACTAATAGGAAAATACACCTTTTCTTCGTGATAAATCAAATTCTTTACTCGTTGGAAGGAACTTCTTTAGTTCACGCAGTCAAGTTTTTCAAAAGAAGTATACTTAAATCTAAACGAATCCAAGAATCTTAACTTCATATGATGTTACTTTTATCTACGACTAAGGATTTTGTAAATGATATGTTTTTCTTTGTTTTCTGGAGTAATGTCTATTTTCTATTATTACATTCTAATTGTTTTATAAATTAATGTGCATCGTAATCGTACATGTTATGAAAAAATACTGGAATTATTTCTCTATTTTGTAATTCTAATCAGATCGAGAATGAGTTGCACCGATAGATTTTGTTGTTATATGGTCATGATCAGCTACTTTGTCTGATTAATCCCATTGTTCATTGCAAATGAAATTGTATTAAACATGTATTGTTTTTCTACATCAAGTTTACTCATAGCAAGCACTATCGTTAAATGATCATTGTATATTCTTTTAACATCTTCACAAAATACATCCATAAATACTTTTGAACAGTTTTCGCCTTCATTTTTTCATACTTACTTAATTTGTCATCATAGGAGCACTTAATATAATATCCGAAACTATATGGAAGGTGAAGATAAGTTTTTTGTACAATTGTCATTTGAATTGAGAGAATACATTTGAACTAGCTGCTGAAGAGATACAAAGACTCCATAAATAACAAACAGCATCCGCATTTCCTTTTCATAACTGTTGAACTTTAAAATGTTATTAGGTATCTAGTTGCCAAGTTTGTTTTAGTTTTACAATTTCTGTAAGCATAGCCGTATGAAAGTTATTGCAGTCGGTGGTTTTATGCATTAATAACACAGATTATTTAGGGAAATAGCTTAAAGATCCATCACGAAGAATTTTTCCTGTCATGGTTTGAAATTTGAAAACTAATAAGACGTGAAACGTCTTTGATCCATACACAGTAATCTTTAATACCTTCTTCAATGTATAATACGAAGGACCCGAAATATCGTAGTTTTTACTTTTATGGTTAAACTCCATCCCATAAACATCCACACTTATATTGTTGTTATTTTCAAATTTATAAATGTCGGTATGTTTAGATACAGGATGTATTGCTGATTTGATTGCCCATATGCATAACATACTTTAATTGAATTTTCTTTGGCAATTAAATATAGGAGAAGCCACTAATTGATATATAGGGCGTCCGCGATAAGAGGAACATTACTTTAACAGCAGATACATCTTAATATGCGCGACAAAAAACGTTTATAAACTATGTGTCTAAGTTGCATAGTTTTCGAAATATTTGCAATTAAAGTTTTAGCCCGTCCCTGCTTTTTATTTTGGCTACTGTATTAAACAAAAAGTGATTGGTCAACTACACATCTTTAACCAGTGCCGAAGCCGAACGAACGGCTTCGGTATGACGCATACGATTTCATTAATTAATGTTCCCAGATGTTATTAAGAATACCAGTTATTACCGTTTAAAATGAAAAGTTTTATTTTCTTCCTTAAAAGTTCTAGCTTGTGTTAATTGTGCAAGTTTATAAAATCTTTAAAATAAAAACAAGGTTTTTACTTAACAGATATTTTTAATATGTATATAATCGTATTATTGAATACGGACATATTTTTTTTAAATAAGTTTCACTTTTACAAAGCTGGTTTAACACGACGTTAAATTTTCTTGATAAAAAATATCTTCATATTATTAATATTTGCACTGGCTTGTTTTGTGTATAATTTAAGTTTTGTGAAAATAGTTAAAAATCTAAACGATAAATGAATTTCATTAAAATTTTGGGAAATTATATTTAGTAAAAACTATGTTCATACAAATTAATGTAAGTAAAACAAGTCAATTTAAGATATTTATCAAATAAGTTTATAATAAATAATTATAATTAATAAACAATAGTATTATACTACATATAAACAAATTTAGATGATTTAAAGAAATACGTTTGACTACATTTTATTAAAACAGCTGGCGACCTTGACTCGAAATAGTACTCTAATAGTGAAGGTAACATGATATTTGGAAAAAAAACAGTCACATTTATGTTTTTAAGTACGCTTCATAGTAAATGATATTACAGGCCTGTATCCATGATAGATTTTTATGCGAATATTTACGAAATTTCTTTTACGTTAGATTAAAAATTCCTACAGACTTATGTTCACAGAGGGCTTGGGTGCATGTGTGTTAAATAATGCTTTTAATATCCCGGACTCCTTGTATACTTATTAATGTTAACTTTAAGATGAGAAATTGATGTTAAATCCCTTTCTTGAAACTCTTCGCTTTTTATTTTAATAACGAAGCATAATTCATCATATAAATATTGTAGATTCTTCAATGATTGTATTGCCACTTGATATTTAATATTAACTGATATACTAGATAGAATTACGTTAGAGAGCCTTTCGCCACTTTTATTTTAAAATTATATATCAAACAAATTTTAAAATATCAAAGTGTGACATTTCTTTTCGTTTAACGATTTAAACACAATAGTGACTAGTAAATAATTAACAAAGCTTGGATTTAATTTATCTGTTTACCTGTAGTGATTTTTAATATAGTACATAGATTCATAAAATACATTTTTGTGTATTATTTAATTAACTAATTTGTTGAATTGTTTTTCTTTCAAGCGTTGGCAACATAATCATTCAAGTTTAGATAAGCACTTTTTATTCCAAGATCACTTAAATAGAATTTAGAGAAAATACAATAAAGCTAAATTGATAAGAATTATGACCATACAGTTACCACCTCTTTTTATGATTAATTACAATTTTGGCATGTGCATGTGTGTAGTACGTATGTACGCCTCCAAATTTAGTTTAAGCGGTTTTGTAATGAAAATATCAAAATTGTAATTATTTGATAAATATAGATAGAGATTATTAACACTAAATACACCTCAGAATTCTTGTTAAGAATTTTTACAATAAAAATAATATTTTAAGTAGTTCACAAAATAGTTGATAAGAGGGTAATTGAATCAGAATCGTAGAGCAATTATTTAACTATATGTTTTTAGGAAACCATTAACCGTGATCCCGCCTGTAGCTGACTCCAATCTGAAAGCTTCAATTAATTTAGACTTGGTCCTACAAAGCAGGCGGTGAGTTTTTAGTAATCGTGGTAAGCGGTCCCACATTATCCAAGTTTCAGACTCGATAACGATTGCATTGATTTTAAAAAATAACTAAAATGTTTTTATTGAAAATATTACGGCCTTTTATGACTAATTTTTTACCAACATAACATAATTTAGAAAACTTTAAATTTTCATAACTGCTAAATGTTTATTAATATATTTGTTAATTACTATAGTTACATGTTCTTAAATAGAAATTCAATCGTTAGTATCAAGAATCTGCATCAATAAACACTTTCTTTAGATAAACTGCAGTTTGCAGTACTATGAACTGCTTAACAGTTCATTATTAACATACTTGAACTAAATTAAGTGTTGTATTACCTAAGATTTAATAACTTAGAACATAAGTTATTATAAATATAAAATACATAATTTAATCTTGTTTCCGTCTTCACCCTTAGTTCTTCTGCAACTATTTTAATTATTAGTAAATACAATTACGTTAATTCTATATACAGGTTGAATTAAATTTAATTTTTTGTCAATTCTTGTGCAATTGAAAAATAATTAAAGGTTACATGGACACCTTGTATGTAAGAGATCCATGAAATAACTTAAAAGTTATCTATTAGTACAAAATCAATTAATTATTCTTAGAGTAAAATTAAAAACAAAGTACCTGATTAAATAATATTTGTATTTGATTTGCCTACAACGCTTAAGGTATTTTATCTTTAAACATTAATATTATATGAAAAATGCTTCGTAAGAAAATTTCGAAGTTTTCAAAAATTGGCAAGAAGTTGATAAAGTATAAGGTTACGCAAGCACTTAGCGGCCTGGTCACGATGACGAGGTCGCGACGACCATTTAGGTCTATAGTAACCTATGAGAGCGCGCGCATCGAACTGTCAAACCTGGTCGCCGTGATCACCGATATCCTGAGTAATACATAGGTAGTCAGTGGCTAGTCGTTATCGCTCGAATCACCGAATTTGTATGATTGCGCGTACAACTACCAACCAGCGTTCATGGCTATTTCGGAAGACCATATAAAATCAACTGATGTTCGAAATATTAGCTGCCGCGACCAAGTGTGTGCGTAACCGAAGATGCGGCAGAACTTCAGATCTCAAATTATCTTGTTACAGATAATCTTTCATGTGCATTGTTTATTGCAGCTATTTATCAGTTTCCGTTATTTGCTATTAAGTGATCATGACTTGCGAAAATTATAGTGGGTTCTTTCAATAGAAGCACAGGCGTATGGTGGTGATCAATAGCATGCGGTCGAGTTGCATAGATGGAGTGTACAAGACAGTGTTCGCGCAATGAAGCTATTCATTAAAACGTAGTCAATAGTACCCATCGTACTATTCCTCTGCCGACTATCCAATTATACAAAGTTAAGTTGCGAAGTGTTATAAGGAGGGCGACAGTGTGATAACATATCTCCTAGATAAGTCCACAACAGCTAATACTCGGCAGATGATAAGTATTGCACATCAACTACGGCTGTGTAGTGAAATTTTCGCTTGTACCTGCACGAACCTACAAAATATAAGCCCTACTGTTAAAATGTGTGTGACAGATCTAAGCATTGTTGACAACTTCCTAATGTCTGGCAAAGCAATTTTCTTGCTACATACGACGGTAAATAAACAGAATTACATATTCCTAACTTAACATTATGGTGTGAAATCAGTACACCAGGAAACGTTGAAACGCCAATTGTAAAACATGTTATCTCGAAGTGCTACGGGACCATAGTTAAAACTTTGTTGTTACGAAGCTACAACACCATCCACAGCAGATCCAATGATACCAACATGATGGCGCAACAGTACACACCGACTTGATTTCAGTAAGTGGACTGCGCGTACTATGTTAAACCGCGTAATTACCTGATTTTGTTATGCCACTCCAGGGTGGCGACAGACCTGGAAAACCGGGAAAACCGGGAATACTCAGGGAAATGTTAGGTAGAGGGAAAAATTAGGGAATTGTCAGGGAAATTTAGAAATATCATAAAAACTCAGGGAATTTGCTCAAGAACCATTTAAATTTTCTTAAGTAACGGAATGTACAAGAACAGCGGATCCAATTTAGTGTGCGCACCTGCAT
>JAHWXV010908841.1:0-12656 GCA_024586415.1 Phrixothrix hirtus
ATTCAAATCATGATTGCGCATTCACAATCGTACCAAAGTCAGCTTAACTAACATAAAGAGTATTTCAACGGGCTTTCTCAAAAACAGGTGTAAAATGATTAAATTTTGTTAATAGTTAGATTTAAGTTCAATACGGTATATAACAATTTTCTGTTTATTTTAATTAAACAATTAACTTATTGAACCAGTTACCAACTTATGACTGTCTTAAATCAATAAAATACAAACCGAATTAACAAACTTCATTAAAGGAAAATTAATAAAAATAAAAGGTGCGACAATTAAGCAACGAGACTGATGTGAAAAAAATATCGCTTACGTTTTTAGTCATCTTTAGTGTAATCTCTTTCAAAGTAATTCCCTCCTGCTTACTCCACTTACTCCAGCGCTTCTACCACTGCTGGTAACATTTATGGAACTCTTCTTTTGGAATGTCCTCCAAGACCCTCGCCATAGCTTTTTGGACATCTTCTGTTGTTTGAAAATGGTGTCCTTTGACCACCATTTTGACTCTTGGAAATAAAAAAAAGTCGCACGGAGCGATATCGGGTGAATAAGGTGGCTGTGGTAGTATTGAAATGCGTTTTGATGTTAACAATTGCCATACAGACACTGCAGTATGGGATGGTGCATTATCATAATGAAGAATCCAATTATGAGCAATGTTTGCACGGGAACGGAGAACTCGTTTTCGAAGTCTTTCTACAATTTGTTTGTAGAAATATTGGTTAATTGTTTGGCCACTTTTTATAAATAATGCCTTTGGAATCGAAGAAGCACACAACTATGCATTTCACTTTTGATTTTGACATGTGAGCTTTTTTTAATCTGGGTGATCCTTTTGAACACCATTGCGAACTTGGACGTTTTGTTTCTGGATCGCACTGGTAGAAAAACTTTCATCACCAGTGATAACACCGCTCAATAAAACTGGATTGACTTCCACTTGTTCTAACAAATCGACTGCCACATTTTTCCATGTTTCTCGCTGTGAGATTTTTGGAGACCATCTCTGCACAAATTTTTCTCATACCCAGATTTTGAGTTAGTATTTGACAAACAGTTTCCCAATTGATGCTGAGTTCTTGTGCCATCATTTTAACGGATAATCTTCGATCAGATCGTACGATTTCACGCACCCTGTCCATGTTGACATCAGTCCGTGAGGTTGGCTGCAGTCTTCATCTTCAACATTTGTTCTGCCTTCACAAAACATTTTATACCAACAAAAACTTGGGCTCTTGGCATAACTTCATTCCCAAAAGTCTTCTGAAGCTTAGCGTAAGTTGTCGTCACATTCTTATCCAATTTGACACAAAAAGAAATGGCATACCATTGCGCGATATTTCGCAATTCCATTTCTGTAACGAGAGACAAAAACACGTGTTCCCTTATTACACGACTGAGTGGATGCATCAATGTATCGCTTGGACTAGAAGTAGCTTAGAGATCAAGGTCAAAGGTAGAGCGCAAGCTGCAGGGTTGCCACATCTTGCAAAACAAATTAGTTTCATTACTTAATTGTCGTACCTCGTAAACCAGAATAATCCTTATAAACAAATAAAAAAATACTGTGAGTACTCTGAACAGGCTAACACTATTCTGTAATGAATACATAAAAATTAACCAAGTGTATATACGAGGTAATCACAAAAAGTACAAATGCCTAATATACAAAACTAGTACCTACGGGTATAATCGAAAAGTTAATGTTTATAGAACGCTAAAAGGTGTTCACCTGTGCCTATTAATTTTTTTCACAGAAAAACAACGCTGCAAGAGACCACCAATTGAACCTCCCTCCTCCGACTGTGTAAAAGCTACCCAAGCATTTAAGTAACTTCCTGTTACCACCGAAAAGTATTCTTAAGCAAAGTCTGCCACCAACTCAAATAGGACGTTACAGTATTTAAGCTAACACTTAATTTTATTAGGTGATCAGTTTTGTTTCTGTATTCTTGACAGTTAGTTTTTCGAGCATCTAGCTTGGATATTTTCTTTACGGTTATTAGTGTTGTACTAATTGTAGCAATCAATGGAGTGTGTTCTGAAAATAATTCGTAATTAGATTCTATTTCTAAATATGAATTTGATATGCCACTGCTAAAAAAAGAGTCTAGAAGATCAGGTACTTTTCCTGGGTCCGTAGGCCAATAAGTTGGGGTGCTTGTTGACAAGGGGCGTAACTGCTTTCCTATAGGGCTTTGGCTAACGTCCTGATTTTGTTGATATAAGTCTCGATCCCCAAAGAGTATGTTCATTATTAAAGTTGCGTCGTACTATAAATTAGGACATAAATTTTGGAAAAGTCCTTAAAGTCATTCTTTATGTTTTGTCGCGATGGGCAGTAGATCATTGATACGGTTATTTCATATGGCAAAGTGTTAATGATTGCAGATGTAGCTTGGAGATAGTCTGTTTCATATTTGTTTAATTCCTAATGTCCAATTATATTTTTAATAATTATTGCAGGTTCTGCGTCAGCCGTATTATCCAGATGATACGTGTGACGTACATTCAATAGTCTGGTATCTTAAATTAAGATTGATCGGTAAAATACGGTTATCTAATTACCATAACATCAATTAGCTGCTCCTGTAGGAAGATGTTTAATTCTTATTTATGTTTTATTATGCCAGTATCATTCGGCAATGCTGTTCTTGGAAATCTAGTCATTTCTGTTAAAAGCTGATTAAGCGTACTTATGAAGTCGTCTAGGATTTTGTTGATGTCTTTGGTTGTTTTGTTTGTACTATATCTAAATGTATTAGTGTTCGGGAAGCTCATATTCCAACTGGAACGTGGTATTGCGAAAATTATTATCTCTACCTTTACAAAGCCGATTATAATTCCCATAGACGTTATAAGCGGCCAACTGGCTGTACCATGAGGCCCTCCGACTTTTATACATAGCAAGGGTATGTTATAATATAATTCGTATGCCCGTATTGGTTCAATTTGCACGCTACTGTAAAGTAATATTTTAATTCTATATATATTGACTAATGAACCGAAACAGATAAATACGAATTGCGAGTACGAAGCAGACACGTCCTTCATTGATTAAATTCAAATAGATACTAAGCTGCCAATTTAAAACATTTTTGATTCAAAGAAATATTAGAAAATAATCAATTTTATTATTATTCTTAATCTGACTAGCTCTATCTGCTACAAATTTTTCAATAAAAATTTATACTTGAAGCGTAAAATAATATATTTTACATATTGTTAGTAGGATGTCGAACCTGGTATAGTTCTTCAACCCCCTTATGTTTGCTCTTCAACAGTAATTGCGTTGAAGGGCTGGTTTTAGGCACCTCTCAAAGACAAGCGAACCTGAAAGAAAGAATGTGCGTCGGAGTAACAATTCTTTGTCCTCTTATGCACATCCATAAATCATTCTCAACTTGTTCTCATCCTCAAGTATAATTTTATCTATGGCTTGGTAATTGGGGGTGTGCTAACCATCAAGATGTTAATCAAGTGATCAGAGTGATTCAGATTAAACAGCTATGAACCATTAAACATAATGTTTATTAAGAACAAAAACTTAACTTTTATACAATTCTATAACCTAGATCTACTTGTTTAGAACTACGTTCAGTTCTTTCAACACTGTTACCACTAAATTTCATACCTACTTTTAGTTTCTATGTTCATAATAAGCCACAGTTCAATTTTATCTTAAACTAATGTCAAGAATTTTCTCTACTTTTATCTCTAATTTTTTTATCTTATTTTTCTACATTACGAAGATTTTTGTGGATTTCTTAAATAATTTATTGTTGTTGTAATTTACTATCTTGCCGAACTTGTGTTCCAGCATATTCCGTAACCTTATATTTCCTATGACTAAACATTTATTCTGTGGTTATGCCAACATAGATTTTTTTATGTAATTCGACCTAAATTTCATTCTGTTTGAAATAATTTTAAATAATCCTAATTTTAATTCCTAATTTTACTGGTATTTTCTTATTATTTTAAAGTATTTCAGACATATATTCACACACTCAAAGCGAATAATTTATTGATTAGGGTAAATATGCTAACCAAATAAATTATAACGAAGAAGTATTTATACAAAAGAACATAATATGTACAAGAAGGAAAATCAACTGCCTATTGAATTTTGAAACCATGAAGTTGCATTTAAGTTACCTATATAAAAGACATTGCCTCAAAGTAACTATGTTTTATTAGTTAATTAGGGATGTTATCTCTGGAGAATTTTAAAATAGCTGCATTAGTTCTAAACAATTATATATTAAAACAAAGATGTAATAAATACGCTTTGTAGTTTAAACAATACGCGAAATTTGTATTCTTAAAAAGTGTCTTACTTGAAACATTTTATTTTACCCCAAATTTCTTAATTAAAAATACTGACTATATCAGGTTACTTCTCGCACGCTTAATATTCCTTTATTTAGAGGTCATTAAAGCAGCATTAACAAAGCTTCATAGAAATAATTCGTGAACCTTTGCAAAGTTTAAAGACAAAAGCGTTTAAATTTTTTTGTTATCTTCAGTTCTTTTTATAAGGGCTTGTTTAATTATAAAATGTATTTTGAATTATTTTCAATGAACATGCTGCACAACATTATTGTCCAGTTAGCACTCAATTTCACGTGATGAGCTTTTTATAAATGTGTACTCAAAAATTATATAACAGTGTTTCCAATACTGTGCATGGCGGAAGAACGCGTATAAGTCTTCACTGACGTCATCAGAAACATAAACTTACATTCATCAATATCTAAATTAATATTCAAAGCGAACACGAACGAAGACGGAATAAACATGAATACCTACATCATCGGCCTTGTCCTATAATAAGTTTAATCAGGTACGAATTCATGAATTACAAATATCGTTGCTTTTATATCAATTTGATTATTTATCTCAATATCGAAATCGAATATATATATATATATATATATACACAGGGTGTCTCAAGCTCGACGGAAATAGATTTCTTATAGAATTTAAATTCAATTTACTAAAACAACTTTACGTCTGGAAGCGGCTATTTTTAAGATAGCAAAAGTTATGAAAAATTGTCAGATATGAAAGGGGAGGTAAGTGCATTTTTTGAAAAGCTGAGTGAAGGCAAATTTTTCCTTTTTTGAACGTTGAATAAGGAAGAATCAGGGTATCTGACGCATCATCGTACATTAATAAATCTTCTGCAGAGTGCTCAAAAAAAATGTATACATATGAACACGAGCAAACAACGTTTTTTCGATTTTTTCAAATAAAATCACCTATTTTTTATGTTTTTGTCAGCTTCTACATCTAAAATACGGGGAGTTCGATTAAACCTTTTTACACTAGTTTTTGAGTTATTCCGGAAAGTGTGTTTCCAGACTAAAAGTTCCAAAGAATAATAAATAAGTAAATACATAAATATGTAAATACGTATATAAGAATCAAATAAAAAGACTTTTACAACACAATAAAGAATAGTAATAGATAAACTAAAATTGTTCAAAATGTCCACCATTTTCTCTGAAACTCCTTTGAACTATGTCCATCACTAAAGCCGTTGTAGCCCATCTAATTTCCTCCCCACTTAGAATTTGAAGACAACCTATATATATTGTGATTCTTTAGTCCTGTTGCCCAATTTGTAATGTAATTTATGAAAGGAAAATTTAGGTGTAATAAAAAAAACCTATTTGTTACTTACAAAAGAGATTTAATAAAAAGGTATTATTGCTTACAGTTGCAAACAGTTTTTAAAGAATATGCTCAAAATGCCCACCCTTTGTGGTTATTCACGCTCGGACTCTTTTCAGCATGTTAGAAAAACCTTTTTAAGAGTTGCACTGGAAACATCCGTGATTAAGTCTGTAATATTGGCTTTAAGTTCATCAATAATGTAAGGATTGTTTTTGAAGGCCTCGGACTGAATGTAGCCCCATAAAAAGTAGTCAGGAGATGTGAGGTCTGGGGATCTTGCAGGCCATAAGCCCTTGCTTAGAACTTAGAACTCTTGCAGAAAGTTTATGTGGCAGGTGGCGCCGTCTTGCTGAAACCAGCAATACCGTTCTTGAGGTTTCAATAGGGACACAAACTGGTGCACAATATTTACAGTCCGTTCGAAGGATATCGGTCCGACTATACGCTGACGAGACATCGTACACCATACACTAATTTTTGCAGGATGTAAAGATTTTTCATATAAAGCATTAGGATTTTCAGCAGCCCAAATTCGAGTGACTTGACTGTTCACATAACCGTCGACATGAATCCAAGATTAATCACTAAAGAACACTGTGTTTAAAATTTCGATCTCATTATCAGTTACGAAAGATGTAAACCAACGGCAGTATTGCAATCGCTTGTTTAAATCCGGAGGCTGAAGCTCTTGGACTAATCGTATGCGACACGGATACAATTTTAGTTTTTTAGCAGCTTTCTGAACACTCGAATATGATAATCCAACTTGCGAGGAAAGCTTACGTAAACTTTTCGGTGAAGAATTGAGCAATCTTGTTCTTACATCCTCTAAAACTTCATCTGTCAAGCGAGATGGTCGACCACTAACTTGTCTGTCGCAAACACTACCTGTCTCTCGAAATCGGTTTGCTAACATTAAAATTGAAATTTTTTCTGGCGAAGAAACACCAACGAATTTAATTTGAAATGATTCTTTTATACTCACATACGATTTAGTAGCAAGATATTGTTCAACCCGTTGTTCTAGGGTAAACGACATCTGTTCGTAAAACCACGTGAAACGGCACAAAATTTTACACACCTCAGAGAGAATCAACTCACACTACCTGATCTGTACCGGTTGAGTAGGGCTACCAACTTTGTGTCACAAAACAAAAGTTCCCTTTCTTAGAAAAAAATTACCAGATATTAAAAATTGGGTAACAGGACAAAAAAAATCACTCTGTAGTACGGATTTATGGATTTATTTTTGTTAAATTATTTTGAGATTTAACGAATGGTATAATACTAAGTAATCAATGACTTATCTATATTTAGAGAATAAATGTTTATTCAGTTAAATTAAAATCGCTATCGCTTTGATGGTTTTTAAAAACCAGATATCCAACTGAAGTCTAACTACAACAGAATCAAGGTATACATGTTTATTCTCCTTTAACCTAGTGTTTTCTTTTCAAATGTCTGTGTAAAGCATGACAATAATAATAAAGAGAAAGTCCTGTTTATGACTCATACGTAGTTTATTTAAATGTTACAGGATTAATGACTGCAAGCAAAACTTTTATTATTTGATCAAAAACCTGACACTCAAATGGATTGTCTTTGTAACGCTATTATTTTTAACGATTTGATAGTGCTTTGGTTCGCGACACAATCAAGTTGGTATAAATCAGGCCTATCGAAGCTGATTTTTGATGTGACGCTCCAAAGAGTTGAATTTAAGCTAATGAACTTTGTATTTACAATAATGTGTTCACTGCTGCTAAAATAAGGTAATAATTTTACTACACCTACCTAGTTTTTAAATATGAATAAATTAACCTATAATAACTACTAAATTATTATTAATTTAACAGTTCAATATTGACACTTAAAAATTAAAGCTACAACCCGAATTGTTTTCTATATTTACACAAGGCGCTGTTATATTCTATAAAATTTTGAATAAACAGTTAAATGAAATAGTAGGTATCTTAAGGTGACGGTTGCGTAAATACTACCCCTGAATAATTTATAGTTTTTACAATTGCAACCTGTTCACGTTCCATGTAATTTAAGCGTCTTAGTTATTATTTTTTTTTATTGACGTAACATTATTTTGTTGCCAGGTATAATTTTTGATCTAATTCAAAGTCAGAGTATTTCTATCAACTTCGGTCAAAATATTTATAATAATTTAAACTCTGCTACTCTATTATTACATTATAGTATATTTTCCCTTTGAAATAATTTTGATTCTTAAAGGTTACAAGCAGTAAGCAAGAATTCTGAATGCCAAAATATCGTATTTTTAAGGCTGGACCTATTTCGAACGCAAGGTTACGATATATGATTAACCATTGCAATTAGTTCATCAGCATCAGCACTTTGTAAAAGTAAAATTTGAAGAAAATTAAAAATCACACAATAATAACTAACGTTACTAGTCTGGGAACTCACGTTTTACAGTACGAATGTGATGTTAATAGACAAAGCGACGAAAGCGCCGAGTCTAGTACATATTTCACAATGAGTCAGGTAACATGACCTCACCGACGTGCAACGTTATGTATTTTATTTTATATTTTAAAACATATCTGAAATTACTAACACGTCGATTGATGGGGGATTTAAAATTTTTAAACAGGGCCACCTACAGTTGCCAATTTGTATTGCATTGTCATAATAACAAATAAATTTGTCTTAAATCACATCACTATGTTGCCATAGTATTTTCATTACAGGCTCTCGTTCTGTAATAGCTCACTTACCGGACTAAAATGGCACCGGTACACAGAATCAAAGCGGACAGTATGAAACAAAATAAGTAAATTGAATAATATTAGGATAAAGTATTCTACATTACAGTCGCCAAACTGAAATAATTTTTCATTTAATGCATTTGTGAGCGAAATTTAAGAAATATACGAAATAAGGTTAAAATTTGAATAATAAATTTTTTTACTGAATACAGTTTAAAAATGACACTTTCTTCTAAAATGATCGATACTTTTATTAGGGATTGTGCAAAAAATTACCACAATTTGCATAAAACAGGTTTTACACCATTCAGAGATACATAAAATATTGTCCCACATTTTTATGAGACAACGCTGGAAGATTTTTCATGCACAATTTTTCTCTTTTTAAAATAAATATATTTATCCAGATAGACAAAAATCGTTTTATTAACCTTTTCCGTTGTTTGATATGCTAAACTTTTCTTCGTCTAATATGGGGTGTCCCAATCTAGAATGTCACTTGGAAGAAAATTATTTTCGAGTAAAATCCTTCGCCGCTTATCAGTAACTGCATAAACATTTTAAAATTAAACTGGATCAAGTACAAAATTCAGCGATAAAATCATAAAAATTCCTATACAGATTGGTTGAGCAATGAGATTTTAAAAATGCCACAATAAATCGCGTATCCATATCTGGTTAATGTAACACAATTTCAATATTATCTTTGCGAACAATTGTGAAGTTGGTGTAATTAATTAGAAATTTAACAATCCTTAAAATTTTTACAAATTCCAATGTTATTATGTTTTTCCTGGCACGGTCAACATGATTAAAATATATTATATTTCGAATTAAATGAATTTTTTAGCAACAAATTTGTGAAACACCAACCATACTTAAATAAACACAAATTACTTTTAATTGGTTTCGAAGAGACAAGTTCCTAATCCTAAAACTAGATTTTATGGTTTATCAACTACATTTTTTACAGTGTTTTAAATTCAGAAACGGTAAAACAAACCGTTAAAAATGTGTAAATGGGCAAATGACAGGAAAATTTCAAGTTGTCGAATTTGTTTTACATCAAGAAGCATTTTGCATACGATACACTTTAAAATGTGTGGAAATCTTGGTGTATTTGTAAACTGAGACTCCATAGGTGTTATTTTATATAATAACGTGTAATTAACTGAAAATTAATTCCCAAGGATATTTAAATGTACCGCCTCCACGATTTTGATTGGTGTCTCTACATTCTCTAACAATTCTAGTTACGGTTGGTTCCCTACACATCCACAATGAATACCCGCATGTACTTACATTAAATTTATTGTTTCTGTATTGTTTAGGAGAATTGACCATCTCAGTAAATTAAATCTTGTTTCCCATAATTATTATTTGACATTCAATTATTTATTTAAACATGTCTTAGTCATCACAGTCTCTCTCGCTGACTAAAATTTCTATTACATGGATCAATACATTAACATTAACAAATTTTACAATTAATTATAAATTAGCTGTGGTTCTTCCTGATCCCTGCACCTCTTAATCAATCATTCCTTAAACCTTCGGTAATTGTAGTTCAATCCCATAGGGAAGCAAAATTTGCAAGCATGTCTGACTGAAAGATGGAACCTACAAAGCGTGACTTTCGTAGAAAATTGTAATTAAGTAAATTCTAATTAAAAATTTTAATTATTTATTAAAATAATAATGTTTGAAGTTTTATAACTTTATTTCTTAAATTATTATGTGAATAATAATGTACCTTATATATCTGATAGTCATTGATCGTTGTTCCGATGTTTATATTGTTCCTTTAACAATTATGGAAAATCAATATAGCTTGAAGCAATCAAACATTTTGATAAACGACTTAGTTGCTTTGATGTTTATATTAAGCCATATGAATTAAACCACATAGACGAAATTAATAACTAAATTATACAAGAAGTCCATTATTAATCTTTTCATGTCAAAATATATTAATTACTATAATAAAATCCGCACAATAGTAACTGATTTAAATGTCATATTTTACAATTTTTACAAACAAATCTTATATAACCAATGGATCTGCCTACATTTCAATTAAATTCAATAGGTAATAATCTACCTATTTTAGCTTATAAGCAATTGATAATTATATATCTACATTTAAGTTCAAGCAATTTGTTGGCATTCTTATCTAATTTTATATCAAGATCGATACAGCTTTCCCTTTCGTAACTTGTATCCTTTTATAGAATGAATATAAGTGAAAGTATATAAAGGGATTGAGTAATATATAATTATTATACAATTATTTATGTGAGAAATCAACTTTAAAGTTTATCACTAAATTAGTAAACTTCTAGAGGGTACAAAAATTGGCATCTGTTTAAGTCAAACTGTATTAGTTTTTAATCAATAAGGTTCACGGAGTTGTTAATAATTTAATCAACAACGAATCTTTTAATAATAGGTACCTGTAAAGATGAAGGTCTTAGATTCAAGTTGTATGAGAAAAAACTGACTTCGATAAAGTATAAAATAGATTCTCAGCAGTTTATCAGAGTTAAGATACTTAAAATTCTGTAGGAGCTACTTAAAAGTGAGTGAGTAATGATTTAATGGGCATAAGAAATGATATATTAACGATAATAACTATTAATGAAATATTTCGATCAAAGACATGTAGTTAACATTATTTCAAATTTATTGGGTCATATTTATTTTTCAGTGATTAGCATTACCTTAGATTTCTGTTACAATACTTGACCCTGTAAGTGATTTACAGGCTAACAAAATAACATTAGCTATAATTTTAAATATCGCTAATATTTAGTAATTCATGAACTTATTGAAACGTGTAACAAAAATGTAAACAAAAACAAAGCTCGAGAAATACTTTATAAAATCTTAAAGAACCTATAACTGATAATATTCTGAATCGTTGTCTTCTTTTCCATTTACCTTTTTGAATTTTTAAATGTCAGATCAGAGGTTTTGAAACCGTCTCGATTTATTAATATTATTCGTTACATAAAAAGGGATTACTGAAAACTTTATAATATTTAAAAGGATTTCCTGGTTATTACTCGAAGCGCAACTAATTAATATTGTTCCATTATAAAATACAAAAGTAGTTGCACCTTAGTTGTCAAATGCCAGAAGGAACACTGCTGGATATTTCCCAAATACATATATTTATAAACGTGGGTAAATTATATACCAATAACATAGGAAGCTAATTTAATTGCTTAAAATGCTGCACAACATACATATATGCCTTAAGCTTATCAAATTAAATTGCCATTGAAACAAAATTAGTATATCTCAAGTTCGACAAACTTCTAAAATAGAATTTGAAGAGGAATTTGTTGATTAAGGTGGATAAGTATGGCTTTGCATAACTAAAATACGTCAGCTTCTAACGATATTTGTTTTATATATCTAAACATGCCTGAAGTATTAACCAATATCTTTAACTGAAATGTATCCAAAAACAACTATATTTAGTTTAATAATTTTTAACACTAAAAACATTGATTTATAAAAATATTGCATCGTGCTAAATACAGGGTCTGTCCCAAAAGTGCTGTCTGCTACGCAACGCACTGATCGTTAGTTGATTCAACCTGCCGGAGCTTGCATAGCAATGATAGAGTAAGACCCCGTTGGTGCGCGTCGTCATAGCCAACAATGCAGCGCACGATTGAGCAGCGCTTGTAAATATGTTTGTATTAGGCTGGGCAAAACGAGTAAAAACACCCTGATAACGTTAAAGGTAGCTTTAGGCGACGGATGTTTGTTGCGAACTCTAGTTTTTTTCTGACGTAAGGAAGAACCGCGCGAGGGGCGCCCTTCGACTTGAAAAGTGGACGACAACGTGGTAAGAGTGAAAGCTGTTCTCGACTGAGTGTGCAAATAATCGCAAAAGTAGCAAACATGCCGAAAACAGATGTTAACTGAATCATTGTGGACCAATTGGAAGTGCAAAAAACTCGTTCAAAACTGGTGCATAAAATTCTGACCTTTGAAAACTAAGAGTGTCGAGTGTCGGTTTGGAGTGAATTTTCGCTACAATTGGAATCTCAATCAAACTTTCTGCAGAGAGTGGTCACAGGTGGCGAACCTTGGATTTTGGAGTACGGCCCACGGTGGTCAATAAGCGGAAAAAATTGGTTTTATAAAGGTTCGAAAATAATACTTATATATTAATATTTGAATAATAGATAGTTCAATTATATGTTTAGTAGA
>JAHWXV010908871.1:0-11889 GCA_024586415.1 Phrixothrix hirtus
TTCCAAAATAAACGTAGGCAATAGTCTAATGATTTGTGGACGCTATTGGCATATGTGCGTAAGAGAAAGTCGTGTGTTGTTTCACACCAGATTTTTATTTACCATTTGCCAGACAAATTTTAAGAGTTCGGTAATTTAGTTTTTCTCCGATCGGCACTAACGGGTTAATTTTACTGACACTTATTTGACAGTGAAGCGGTATTTTATCACTTAGGCAGGTAAATTACGCAGAACTGCCTAGGCAGGTAAAATAAAACAAAACTGCATATATAAGTATTAAACAGACTTGTCATGAAATAATAACAAATTTGACACCAATGCTTTAATGTAATCTAATAAATGCTAGATACATAATTATACAAAAAACATTCTACCACATATATTGTACTTAATTGTTAATTTATTATTATAAATAATTTACAACAATTACCACATGCAGTAAGTAATATATGATAAACGTCAAATTTATTTTGACGTAGTAGTCGTAAAACGAAGTTAGCAACCTGGCGACTATGATTACAATATTTATGTACGTTAATTAAAAAACATTGAAAATAAGAAACTACATTATGTAGATTAAAAACTTTAATTTATCGGCGAAAAATTATGTATTCATCTCGGCAGAAGAACGCAATTTTCATAGCATCGGAGTCGCTGCACTCGCCTCGGCTATGAAATCAACCGTGGCAGTCATGTGTTAACTTTATGCCTCGTTAAATAAATTACTATTATAGCCAACCGGAAATAGAGCTATGCACTACCATAACGATTTTCGGAAATAAACGAACACTTTATTGTCCTATAAAAATCTAACATTTTACCTGCCACTAATATTTATCAACATACCCTTGACTGTATGACATTAAACAAAAATCGTTTCTCGCTGTCACAACTCCAATAGTATAAGCTTTGTGGCGAATTATTTATAAAAAATAATGGCAGAAGACATTCAGTGCACGCCGCCTGAAATTTAGAAGAAGTCAATAGAGACGTCTTTCGAAATTCTATCACAAAAATCAGTCGAAAAATGCAATCGCCAGCATTGCGTAGTCGTGACTTATTTAATTGATTTACTATGAATGTTGTGTCAAACGCACGTTAGGTTTTTTTTAGGGGACAACGGCCACACAATAACAGCATTCGGTAGCTATGTTCTCAGTGGCTTGAGATTTTAGTGAATTTTTAGCTTTTATGTGAATGCCTAACTTAGGTACTTACAACCCTTTTGTCTTTCTTGAACAAATATCACAATGTCAATTTAAAAATGAATTTATTTAAATAATGTAATAATTTGAAAGATAATTATACAACAAAGAAGAATAAAAGCAATAAATAAAATTAATGTTAAATTTGGTTTAAAATATTAAGTTATTATTATCCATGCGATAAATTTCTATAAAGTTTATAAATATTAAATTAATTTTGTTAACACTTACCCTACTACGAACTCAGTTATTTATGTGTAGCTTAAATAAAGGTTTTACACCTGCAATGACAATAAATATATACGATCTTTGTTTAAGCAAACTTAATTATGTTTCTATTACTAAATAAATTTTAAATGAATGTTCTTTAAACTTAACTGGTTTACTAATTAAACACTCGCGGTATGCGTTCGCGGAAAATGATAGGTATTCGAGATCTAATCTTTTCTTTGTCTTCTGGCTGATTTTGTCAGGTGATTCGGATGTCAATTCTAAATTTCTTACAACACTTGGTGTAGTGTTAACTTCTTTGAAATACGTACTTAAGCGAATTCCCCAACTCGTGGTGCTTCTATTGTAATTCTTTTACTGCAATGTATTTGCAGGGACTCTACTGATGAGCTCGTTTATTGATCGATGCACTACAAACATTTATGTTAGATCAGTAAAATAATTGATTTTTACTTGAATTTGAGTTTATATAACTTTCGGGTATTTTCATTGTCCAATGGGGTTGTTGGTTATTTGAATTTCAGGCAATGCCTTTGAACTAAAACTCGTTCCTCAATTCTCACGTAGGCCGTTTTAAATTTATATGTACGTGTCCTTTTGCAAGTTTTGAGTCTCACTTGTTATTTTACATGTCTTTGCGGCAAGTTTGCTAAATATTCAGCATCTTTGAATTATACTGTCTATGGTGATGGTCACATAAATTACATTACCTGTCCATCTTTTGCTTTTAACAAATCTGCCGCTGCTTAGTAGGGTTAAGATTAAATTTATGTTTGATTAAAACCCATTACCGATGTCTAAGAATTTTATATTCAATTTTATTTAATTATTAGGCACGTTGATGTTAATTATAATTTTGATTATTGATGGCATCAACACCAGTATAACATCTTCATGGAATGGTGCAAAAGACATGGAACTACAAAATATGGTGAAAACGTTTTACTGGCGCATTTTTCCGATTTATCTAGAAAGTATTCTCCTTCTTCTATGTAGTCGTATTGTTCCATGGTAAAAGCAACCGTTTCGGTAGAAAATAACGTTGACAATAGTAATTACAAGAAACTTACAGATTTTTTAAAACAAAAAGGAGGAAATCATATTCCAAAGGAGTCTAAAACTATTTCACAAGAAAAAATCCTTAAATTTTGCTAAATGCTCCAGATTAAACCTACTTGATGATGAAGCTAACTTATGCAAACTTTTCAACCTATTTGTTATGAATGTAGTAATAGTTTAAGATTTGTACTTTGTTTAGCATTGCTAGAGCTTGATGTAATGATTAACTTTTGAATTTAAAAGAAGGTAACACAGAACACAAGGAAATAATTCTAGTTGTTTATATAAGTATAACAAAGACCAATAGGTCTCGATTATTTGTGACCACTGCAGTGTTTGAAGGAAATGTGAAATCTATAGAATTATTTCACAAATTTTTAGCTTTGCGTCCTAGGCAGACACCCCACGACCGATTTTTCCTAACTTATAGAAATGGCAAATGCACAGTCCAGGAAGTTGGAATCCATACGTTTGGAAGTGTACCAAGCAAAATTGCCAAGTATCTGCATTTTACAGAACCATTACTTTATACGGGACTTTGTTTCCGTCGAACATCCGCCACTGTCTTTGCCAACGCAGGCGACAGTAAAGAAAATTTAAAACGCCACGGAGGGTGGAAAAGTGACACGATTGCAGAGTCCTATTTTGAGGAATCTGTGCTCAGTGAAATGAAAATCGCAGAGACGATTTCAGGGTGTACTTTCACGTTTAATATAACAAGTAATAAGCAGATTTGTTTTGTATGCGTTGTTATTTTGCTATCTGTTTACTTTGCCATAATAAAATATGATAACTTGTAGTATCTTCATTTTTTTAAATTATAAATTTTACGGTTGGCGATAAAAGTTTGTATGCACCACGTCAGTAAGCTGTCTCTAACGAACTCACCTGTTACTCGACTCGCTCACTTTGCTCGTTCGGCTCATCATCTCAGACTCGTTCAATAAAGAATCGCTTTACTGACTTGGTACACAAATAAATATTATCTATGTACATATCGAAATGAGCTCATTTCAAAACCCATTTGAGTTACATAATGACCTTCCTTTTAACACCGAATATATTATTTTAAAATGTTGGTAACATTAGAAATTAGCTTTAGTAAACGTCAAAATCGAATAGAAAATTGATAAAACTTTTATATTCTAATGTCAAAACGTAATGTCACCAACTATTACTAAAATTCCTAAATCAATTATATGTCAAAAAAGTGCGTATATTTTTAAATTTTTTGGCGAATAGGAAGAATAGTATAAAATACTCGTTTCATAAGACGCTTTATCACACTTCTCTATTAGAAAACTCGCCTCTACGAGTTCCATTTTTAAACTTGAACTTATGTGATAAAAATATGTCTTATGAAACTTGTTTTTTAATATACTATTTTCTGAATATTAGTAATTAATGAAGTTACAACGATATTGCAAAATACCATGCAATCATTTAAATTTTAGTTCTCAGTGGGCTATGAAAAAAAATGCATGTCATCTTAATCCATTATCAGTAATAATTATCTGTCAAAATAACAGTTTGAATTTGTCATATTTTACAGAACGTTTTCGCAAATTTAAAACGAAGAGTTCACAAATATGTGCTGAATGCAATGGTCATCATTTCGTACATTTATTATAAATATTGTAAATAAATTTTCTATTTTAATTTAATAATAAAGTTCTTCGCACCAAATTTGTTGACATATAATTTGCAGGTTATATATTGAATTTGGTTGGCGTGCGTGTGTAGATTATACGCTCTACAGAAAAATTTCATGGCCCGCTGGGAACAGAAATTTAAATGATGGCATGCTATTAGAATATAAAGGAAACACTCTTAGAGATAGAAAATGTATTGACCGTTTGCTTTAAAGCGTGCAAGAGGAAAAAAGCGTCAGGTGTTGTGCATAGTCACGCACACCCACAAGTGCAAGCACACACGTAGCACACGCACACGCACACGAACACGCACACGTACACGCACACGAACACGCACACGAACACGCACACGCGCACGCGCACGCACACGCACGCACGCACCAAAAATAAATTTTCTGAGAAATATTGCATAACATTTGATTTGTAATGTTAATGTGGGAATGTGGTTATACATTACTTTATTGTGAAATGAGCGTGAATTTTGACGCTAATACAACATTAACTTTGTTTTGAAGTCTACCTAATTGGTAATGGGTCTGTCGTATGTATACTTAGGGTTTTTAGCATAATTTGTGCAATGCCTACGTTCTCTTAACGTGAAGAGGATATAATTAAGTGGTATATTGGATGTAAAGATTTTAACGCCTTTGTGTTGTATGAATTATCCTAATATACTTTGTTAAAAAATAATTCGTTGGGAATTTACTGCAATATAAATTTCAATTAATAATTTATGAAATTTATGGATAGCGAATTTATTTCAAATTCCTGTTTGTTGATTGTGGTTATCGGTCTTAATTAAAATTTCTAGCGTCTTGAGTTTGATTCGCGGTATTAATTTAATTTTAATCGTGGGTAGGTAGATTTAAATCATAGAATATTTAAATTCCGCGTCTCTCACATATGTATCACATCTAATTAACGAAAGGATTTAATTCGTTGAATATTTAATTTCAGCGTGCCTAGATTCAATTTTGGAAATCTTACCAAGAATATTAGATGTCAAAGAACCATGTACTTTACGTACACCTGCAGCAACATCACTAACAACTTGACACTTTAAAGTATATATGCTAGCGCTGCATAACAATTTCGGAATTTTAGTCAACAAGTCATTTCTACTGCTTTGAAATCTATAAATGATAATAATATGAAATTTATGTATATAAATGTATTAATGTATTTAAGTATCACAGTTGTTTATCAGCTTAAGTTGCTTAATATTCTAATTCGTAATCCAGCAACTTGTATACTATGTAATAACGTATTTCGGCAAGGATGTGGTAATAATACGGAACTAATATAAATAAATAATAAAACATTTTTTCACTTAGAACTCACAGCTAAATATGTTAATTCGGCAAACTGAGTCTAAATCGTTTTAGATTCGTTCTAACAAATCGTATAATTCTGTTTAATTGATATGCTAAAATTATTGGAGGAATATTTACAGTCCAAGTAGCCTATTTATATTCAATTTACAATATATATCACATGAAAAATGATATAATCTATATTTCAAAGAACTGTATTAATGGGGTATTTACCTTCATGAATGTATTAAGGCATGCATTAAAAGGCATTACAATACAAATGATGTTCTGCTTTGACCAGATGTGCCACTTTGCACTATGTGACCAAAGTTACTGACTACTTCAAAAGTGAATATATCAACTTTTTCGAAAAAAAGTTAACGCTCCAAAACACCACAAGCGCTTAAAGTTGAAAAATTTTCGGCCTTTTGTACAACCAAACATGCATCTCGTAAAATTGCATCAAAAAGTGAGCATATATTTAAACAATTATGAGCTAATATTAGCAAAAATGTAGCAAGAGAAAGTGGAAAATCGATAATGGACAACGTCTGGAAAATGGTCATAAGGTATATTAGAAGCAATTAATTAATATAAGTAGGTATTATATTGCGTACACTGTAATGCTGTACTATTCTGTACAATGTTAAAGTTTGTTGCAATAAAATAAATCAAATTTAATAGCGATGTTTTACTTTCCGAACAACCACCTATGATATTGCAGACGAGAGAAATGTAGTTTCCTAGCTTTTAGTTAACACCCAGCTAGCAGTTTGGTTTTATAATTTTAGTGTAACAGAACTATTGAGGTTTATTGTTGTTCCCGCTCATTATGTACATTTTGATTATATTACAGATTCAGAAAACACAGTTTTGTTGTTTGCACCTAAATTGTTGTTTGAAATAATCATTAAAACATTCTTAAAACAAAATTATAAGATATCTTATCAAACAATTATCGGATTTCTATGCAAACGTTTATACCATCACTTAAAGACGTTTTAGCTTATAAAAGTAAATTAATTTGTAACTTCTGCTTAGTTAGTTTGAAGAAACTTAATTAGACTTTTATAAGTATTTTATTAAATTATTTTGAAAATGCAACAAATTACAGGCTTTCAAAACTGCAGTATTAGTATCTCACAATGGCGAAGTTAGTTATACAATTAAAACTCCAACAACGCCGTTTAAGAATAAAATACAATATGTAACACGAAAATGTTACACTAAGTAGAGTTATAAAGTAAACATAGTCTAAACTTTGCTAACTCGATAATTTTGTTTATTTCTTAGTTATCTGTTTATTTAATATCCACAGATAAATAAAAATATGGTTCGTTTTTCATTCTAACCTAAAATATTTGTACATTTCCAAAAATCAACACCTACAGGATAACGTAAATCCGTCATCTTAAAGCATCCCGGGTACTAATTTTTATAAAGTTTCTTTTAAACACTTTCTGCGAACGTTTATGTTGAACAGTTACGAACTGCGTGCAAGGTAGCATTTTAGGAATCTACGAAATCTTTTAGAACATACAGTATAACAAAACTGTATGTTGTTGTTAATACAAACTTACATATATTAACATCATTTTAACCTAAATTATTTGTACATTTTCAAAAATCGCTACCGCTGTGATGAAGTAAATACATAACCGTCCAAAGTATTTCGTATTCCAATTTAAAAGAGCGCAATTGTTTACATTACCTTTCAAGTTCCAGTTTTTGATTAAAAATACGCGAATTTGTTAAGAATTTAAAAATGTATTTTTCAAACGAAGAACATGCCGATATTCATTACGTTTATGGGTTTTGTGATAGAAACGAGAGGCTTGCAGTTGTAAAATATCAGAGACGATTTCCTAATTGTAGAATACCATCCTAAATGGATGATGATCAAGACGAAGCAATATTACGGTATATTGAACGCAGTCCATCTACTAGTGTGCGAAGAATTTCTAATGATATAGGTGCCTGGCGGATGACAGTATGGAGAACATTGGGTTGTTTTGGCTTGTACATACATCATCTCCAAAGAGTCCAGGCTTTGTTAATACAAGGTTTCAAGTTACGCATGTTACTTTATCGTAGGCTCACTGAGTACAAACAACTACTTCTACAACTTCTATTCACTGACGAGGCTACCTCCAGTAAAAATAACCGAAATACACTGTACTGGTATGATGAAAATCCACACGAAACCTACGCAGCAAATTTTCAGCATAGATTTTCAGTAAGCGTTTGGTGTGGAATTATTAACGACTAACTTATCGTACCTTCCATAAAGGAGGTTTGTAACAGTATTTTTTCTAAGACCGGCTAATTTTTGCAGGTTGAGTTTGATTTCGCGTCGTTAATTTTTAGATGCGCTTTGAGCTGCCTAACTCCGTCTTTTGTTATTTGCATTCGCGAGGATTGTTACCTGATCTCGTCACGTGCTGAAAAGCAGTGTGTGTTAATTGTTGGTGAAAGACGCACGTTATTGTTTGTGCTCCGTCTAGTTACGACAACCTTGGTGGTTTACTCTGATTCTTGAGATAAAGCACCTACATTTTAGGGTCAATAGGCATCCCTTAGTTATGTGCAAGGTTCCTTGATCGATATTTCTTTATTTATTTTTTAGTATTTTAAGTATGGGATTTAAAATGCCCGTTAAGTTTGGGAATTCTCCGGTATGCTTATAACGCCGCCGATTGCTTCTGGATCAGCCCGAGGTTCCGCTTCAGAGGGTTTCCTTTCGCTGTGGTCGACCTACTGTTTCTCCATACTGGAGCTGCCCTTCATTATGCTTCTCTACGGCCCTGGTACGGCGACCAACGGTTTTGCGAAACATACCCGTTCCGCAGCCTCAAGGCGATGATTTCGATTTCTTAAGGACAAAATCCGTTTTTCTCTGAAAACTTCTACCATGCAGGTCAGTTTATCTTAAGTTTTCTACTGGGATCCGCCGAAGATGGCGTAAGTTCGTTCGGTTTTGGGAGCCGAAAATTGCTGCTTTGCGTTCCGATATTTATTTTCTACAGTTCATTATTTTGTGCTACAGTAAAATTAGTCCTATAAATATTCTGCTAATACTTTTGAAACACAAATTAATTGTTTTGTAATAGTATAATCCGTTCTTAAATGCAACGATTAGTTATTTGCGCTCGAAGCTGAATTCATAGGCCGAGAAGCGCGTCAAATCTCCCGTGGACGCCGCACGTATAATTTCACGGCCCCTTTAACATTAACTTACTTCGATACTTTTACTTACTGCTTAGATGTATATTTATGTGTTATGATTTATGTAAAGGCGTTCTTGGATAGATCAAATTTAATTAATTGCGTACGAATTTTAAATATTTATTTATGTCGTATTTAAAATCAAAGCCGCTCATCACTGCAGTGGCGTCTGACCATCAATTTAATTAATTTAATTGCTACTTACTTCTTTTTAGATTCTTTGATCTCAAATAGATATTCTACATTTAATTTAAATTAGTGCAATTGGGGGCAAAGCAAGTCAATGCTGAAAACTATAACTGTAGAGATCACCTCACTGCCAGAATTATGAGTGCTGCAGAGGAAACAACAAATTCTCCTGACATGATGGAACGAGCTATTAGATCACTCCTTCGCAGGGCCAACCTTTGTATTCACGCAGGAGGAGAACATTTTGAACAGAATGTGTAAAATCACGCTTGTTAAATAAAATTTGGTTTGTTTTTATTTATTTCTGCAGTTTGTCTTGCAATGACTGTACTATAGTTGGGAATCATTTTCGCAACCACAGTTATTCGACATTTTTGACTTAAAATGACTTACATAACACGTTTTTAAGCTATAGAACTTGAGTTATGGGACTACCTATATAATATCTATGCTTGGTACTAGAATGTTTCATTTCCATGCAGCCATATTAAAAAAGCGATATATAGTATTAAATAGTGACCTTCCTAGGAAAAATTTTATATAATCCTTAAAGTAAATAATTTCATCTACACTGGCCTAACAAATTAAATAAACTATCTATAAAATTCTCAAAATTGTATTGAATTACCGTATCAAAAATTAAATTCAAAAAGCTAACTATTTGTGGTTTAATAAACATCTTCGGTTGTAAACAATAATTTCATTTATTATTAACATGGGTTTTTATAAAGACATTTAACTTGCTTATGGAAAAAATGCAGTTATAAATCTTAAGAAATAGGCTAATGTGAACAAGAAAATAGCTGCTTTTAACAATCGTCTTATCTTTTTACTCAATTGTCGAAGAAAAAGGATAACTCCTAAACATATTCAAGATAATATCAAGATCTTTTTAATAATACAAATCAAGATTTTCCACATTTAAATAGAAGAATTGAACTGTTTAGTGATAAATTAAGATATAAAATTACTTCTTTGGAAATTAAGACTACTATAACTTCTCTAGTTAAATATGAAGTTCTTTTAAGTCGTTATATATCAAGTTCTAAGGTATTTCCACCTAAATGTATATTTAATAATTTTAAGAACAAACGACTTAAAAGCTATAATGTCATTTTTAATAAAATTAATGTAAACAATATTGATAAGTTTCAAAAATTAAATAATAAATTTATCGTTGAAGATAAAGTACCTCCTGATAATAAATGAGTCCTAAATTTAACTAACATTCAATTTCCCATTGGCATTCAAAATATTTTCTCTCTAGGTCCTAAAAATAGCATTAAATTACCATTTAATAGATATACATTTTATTCTCTTTCAGCATATGTTGAAGACATTCTTGTTTCTTCTTCTGACATTGATACAAACTTAATAAGAGGTATGATACCTAATTCACTTGCTAATCATGTTTGTAAAAAGAAGTTCATTAAATTTTCTCAATTTTCTTCTATTAAAGATACTAAGATATTTTTAAGAGATCATATTGATATCATTTCATTACAGCTAACCAAGATAATGTCACTGTAGTGCTATCAATAAACGCGATTATAGTAATAAATCACTTTCATTTTTAGATAATGATCGAGTCTACAAAAAGTGTAATAAAGGACCCGCTACTTATTTTGAAAACTCCAATGATAAGCTGATTAAAAAGCTTAAAAATCTCAAATGAATTACAGAAAATGAAGCTAAATCTTATAACTTATAATTCAATATCTCCGAATTATTATGGATTATCTAAGATTCATAAAGAAAACATACCTCTCAGACCTATTATTTCATCCATTCAAGAACTTAATTATAATATTTCGAAATTTATATGTAATTTCTTCAAAAATCTTTAATACTCATCTAAAATTCAACGTTAAAGATTCTTTTACATTTCATCTTTAATTAATAACTTTGAATTACTTAATAATTACGTTTTAATTTCTTTAGATGTTGTTTCTTTATTTACGAATATTTCGTTGGACCTTGTCGTTAAATTAATTGATAAAAATTGCAATCTTAGTAAAAATAACTGTAATATTTCTAAAATGTACTTTATCGAGATCATATACTTTATTTTTAGTTCGGCATATTCTTGTTTTAATAATAACTTCTTTGTCCAAATTTTTGGAACTCCTATGTGATCCAGTCTTACTCCTATATTGACTGATATAGTTATAAATAAATTTTTAGAATATTTTTGTAATTCAACTTTTAAATTTCCCTCTATTTTTCAATACGTTGATAACATTATTAGCTCCATTCCCAAACTATCTTCCAATGATGCACTTAATACATTTAACAGTTACAATAGTTATATTAAATTCACTGTAGAATCAGAAAATAATAATACGGTACATTTTCTTGATATGCTTTTAATTGCAACAAGTCATAACAAAATTATTTTTGATTGGTATCAAAAACCTACAAATTCTGGTAGATATTTAGATACTTTTTCGTATCATTCTTTTAAACTATAAAATTAATTTGGTTCTAGCTTTGGAAATAGAATTATCAAAATCTGCCATGGATCTCTTATTCCAAAAAGCCTTCAAATTTTAAATTGTCTTTTAATTTTGAATAATTATCCAAAAATGTTTTTAAATGAATTACTTTTTAATTATCATTCTATCAATGAAAATGTACTTAATAATATTAGTAATAGTAGTTCTGTTCATTATAAGAAACACCTTATGTGTTTAATTTATCAAGTTTAATTTCGAAACATTGTAAAGACCTAAATGACATAAAAGTTATTTTATGTCATTTTTAAAATTGCAATAATTCTTTTCTGTTATACTATTTTTCTTTAGCTCTGATGAAGGGGTAAATTACATCCCAAACGTTAGCCATAAAATAAAATATTTATATTAAACTTTATAAATTAAAAAAATAAAACTTGATCCAATAATTTAAAGAAACAAATTTTACTGTTAGGTAGTAAGTATTGAACATAAGTAAATATCACTTATAAAACTATATATATATATATATATATATATATATATATATATATATATATAT
>JAHWXV010908956.1:0-10360 GCA_024586415.1 Phrixothrix hirtus
AAAATTTTCCAAAGTTCCATTCGCTGGTAAATGTAAAATATGTTGTAAAAAATGTGTGTTTCATTGATATTTTGAAGAATGTCGAAATTCAAAAATTAATTTAACAAAAATCATTCATCCAAAGCGGCTTATACTTGGATATGCAATTGACTGGACATTATTATATAGTTTTCATAAATTATAATGCTATCAGTTTATAATTAATAACGAAATTACAATCAATAATTCCGAACGACTCTATTTCGCTCATTTGAAGAGATATTCAAAATATTCTTTCTACTAGTTATACAGGTAGGGAAATTAACACGTAAGAAGAAAATATCTACTTAAAAGAAAAATTGTGAAGACCTGTAGAGATAAAAAAGTATATGCGAAACAGCGCTCGGGATACATTCCGCGAGGTGAAGACGGGAGCGTAAACCAAAGCGACACTGTGGGCAGATAATTTTTTAATACTAATTAACCTTTGTTGTTCAAATAATGTTAAAATATCTTATAAAAAAGGAAATTTTCGATTTCTGTCGTAAATAACGGATTACGCCAATTTAACTTTTTTGTGAAAAACAGAGAAACTACAAGTACTTCCTAAAACATAATATAGACATTCTCTTTTTCAAGGTTTGCGCTGTATACTATTCCAATTTAGTTAAATTGTGTTCACCAATAACAAAGTTATAAACTTTTCAAAATAAGCATTCTGAGAACACGCCAAATTATTGCACTTTTTTGTAAAAAATTTATAAAATTTACGAAATGGCTTAAGGTAACAGAACAAAACTTCTCAATTATAATAACAAATGATTTATTGGTGAGCTGTAACAATAAGACCAAAATTGAGAGCGCCGTTTTTGAATAAACTGGTTTGAAAGTGAACCGACAATACTTATTATTTTATTAGTAGTACAATAATATCGATGTAATCGGCGATTATTATATTTTTCAATATACGCATTGTTGTTATTTACTCGAGTTTATCATTTCTGTTTGTTGTGGAATTTTTCTGGCATTCTCTAGCTAAGGCTTATCAAAGCAATTATTCGTAGAACCCCTGTCTTGAGAAGCATTGTACCTATCTATCATTAGAAGTAATAATAAGAAATATTTTACAATAGATTCGCGAAAATTAGGTGCGCGATTTAAGAGCAAGCGCAGAACCTTTTCATAAAACTAAGAACTTACATATGTATGTACCATTACATTAAAAGTGAAGCATTTGAATGGTTTTGGAAAAAATAATAGTTAATATTTTTTATTAAATAGCATTACACAATACGTATTTGTTTTAAAATGCATTGATGATATTTAATTAATTCTTTTTTCAACTTTGCCTGTTTTACTATTTGAATATTACTTACTCTTTATGAATTTGTATTTACACTTCTGAAATTTAAGTTCCTTCTCTGAGATTAATTTTACTTTATTCTGTTTTTCTAAAGCGAAAGATTTTCCAAATATAATGTACATTCTTTAAATTTAAATTAAAAATGTTCTGCAAATAAACGTAGTTTTTCTGAAACTGTAGATCAAAAATTAGTAAATTATAGATATAGTAGAATTAAGTAAACACTGTAACTTTGAATAAGTCAAAGATGGATCCAGATCTTACGCGAGTAGGTATTCATTACACCAATATTTAAACTTTGGATAATAAATTTATTTTAATTAATTTAAATAACTGCGATTCCGAATTGTTAACTAATTTTTTTGTTGGCTAATATAACAGTTTTATTTTTACACGATTTGCAGACAATTTTGTAGAAAAAACTTGTATAATATTTAAAAAGATCTTATTTTTTTCTTATGTATCGCATATGATAAAACCGACATTTTCATTGTTATATTTTACAAAATTACATGTATGACAAGGGTGGATATAAAAGTACATTATCAGTCACAAAACCTGATACTTATTTATATTTTAGATTGTTTATTTTTATTCTAAATACTGACAATTTTTTCCATAATGAATTTAACAATAAAATTATTTGTCTTTATTTAAATATTTTTCAATTAACTAGATTTCTAAAGAGAATTAGGTGAGCAATAAAAATAATCATTGGTAAGCACCTGATATATAACCACAAGACGCAGCGACCTAATTACAAAATGGTCACTGCAATACTACTATTAATGCACAATTATTTATCCACGGGTATACAGTAATATTATACTATTTATGCGTTATTGGAAATATTTGTTAACCATGTCGTTGTAGTGACATTAATATAAGTTTACGTAAAGTTTACTACAAAATAACTTGAATAAGTACTACCTCCGAAAACAAGTCACAACAATGTAACTAAGAAGGAACGTTAAGCATAACTAAAAAGTGAAAGGTGGGCAGTGTTATAGTAATCCAAAACTATTCAGAGAATAACCGCACACTGCAATGTTTCTATAACCAGACGGCTTAAACATAATTCAAAAAGCAACTCGACCGTTACAAAACCTGAGACACTCTCAACCAAATATTAACTTATAGTAATCTACTTTTTAACGATTTATTTACGTCACTTACTTTTTAGAGTTACTATATTGTTAGGAAATTGCACATTTTTGCTGTCTGGGACTGTTGTTTTTGAAATTGAAATGTTGCCACGTTTTTGAACAATATTACAACCAAATATAGATGAATATATAAACTAAAATTTCATTGTTAAATTAAATAAACTAAAAGCAATTAAATTACTAATGTATATGTAACGAAGCAACGTTACAACTCTAGTCTTCAATTCTTACATTAAGCACTTCGCTTGCGAATGACTTAAATTGGGATCTCCATTAGTATGCTGACTTTCAGATGGAGATATGGAATATACATTCGATATGGTGAGTCGATCCTCGAAATTGTAAAGTAATTTGTTACGTTTCTTAACGTAGTAAGCATAAAGGGTGCCAAACATGGAGAATACTATAAAAATTTTTAAAAGCTTTGTATGTACGAAGGAGTGTCGTAATTACCTAGCAGATGTGCATTGAAAGGAGACAGAAAACATACAGCTTGCGTACAAGGGTCTAGAACGTGTTTATTTTCATTTTCATTTCGAGTGCAAAGGAGGGAACATGGAGTTGACATATAGAATGAAAAGAGAAGTGACGCAGATTGACGTACGCTCCTCTATTGTCACTTTTTGGTGAATTCATAGCTATAGTTAGTTGTCTATCAACAATCTAACTATTTATAGTAAATTAACTTCGAGAGATAGTCTCATAAAAGGGTTGTAGATATAAGTCGTGTTTTTTTCATTAAACTATATTTAAATAAGTGTTTTATCAGTAAAATAGGCCCACCTTAGAGAAAGTTATATAAAAGTAAGTTAATAGTTTAACTTATAATCTGTTGTCCCATTACGATACTATTTAACTCACTTATTAATTATAAGAGACATATTAATCGTGAGGGAAAGGTCTGATATATTAAATAAAGTAATAACCAAATGTTAATACGTTTAATTAATGTATTTTGTTCCAAGAAAACGATATGGATTCTAGCCAATCTTCATCAAGGAATAGAGGTAACTGAAATTTAAACCACTAAGATTACTTTAGCAATATGCATACCTATATAACATAAATAATTACCATTTCTCAGTTGTAAGAAAATATAAATTCATTAACTCCACGTACAAATAGTTAAAATCCATTAGTTTCTGTACAAGGGTAATTCCTGTATTTATTGCTTATCAAAACTATAGATTATTTAGAAGTAGTATTTAACTAAGGAAGGACAGCTTTAATTATTACAAGTCTTTAGATACCTAGTATTTCATTTAACTGTTGATTTTAATCTTTTAGAACAAGACGGAGTCTTTCGTAAGTATTGAACGCCAATTCGATTAGTAGTCAATATTAGATTATTAAGTTAATAAATATTTTAATAATATTTAAGCATAGAATTACTTATTTTTAAATTAATAAGATCATATTTGAAATCTTGGTTGTTCTGGCATCTTTAATATTTGTTTTAGTTTTTTTTAAATCATAAACATTTCTTTAACCATATTATTATTACTTATTTGGTAGTTAGACAATAATATGCTTAGATGTAGTAAAAACAAAAGATTCAGCTTTTACCTGTACTAAATACATTTATTGTAATGCAATGTTTGCCGACTTGTTCAATTGTTATATCAACTTGATCATGATGTGAACCTAAATAATTTATTCAATTCAGCTAAATGGCTAAATACGGCACTATATACAACTGCTTTTACTATTTTAAGCGGGGAACCTAGTTTAAACTTGGTCTTTTTGGGTTATATTGTGTATATCATAAACTAGTTAAATTAATTTATAGATTGAAAAAATGTATATTTAATGCATTTAATAAGCGTTATTCCGAGCGCATCGGCGATAAGGTGCATTGATTGCGTTGAATTGCATTCATCTGATACCAAAAAACAAATGGTTTTTACTACATGTAAATAATTATATCGTAGATCTACTAGAGTTATTAATTTAATCGACGAAATATTAAAAATGGATGACTGAAAACTAGAAAGATGCAAGTTTGTTTCAAAATTATTAGCTTTATTTTACATTAACAATATGAAAATTTATGTTTAGTACAAAACTATTTAGTCCACTGACAAATGAAACAAATGAGTTTCAAATAAAGCGTTGCAGATGTCAGTAGCTTTAGTAGAATTGTTTTAATCGTGTACGCGAAATTGAATAACGTTGTTTCAAGAAAACGCGTTTAAAGATTCGTGCATATAAATATACTAATTTACAGCTTACGCAGATATAAGGCCAACCATCTATTCCTGCTCCATACAGTAGCCTTTCACTTTATTCAAAAAAGTCACTATCAGCAATGTTTTCCTGCTGACGAGCCATCCAAGTCAATTTTATATAATAAAACTGTGTTTATTTATGTATGTGTATATGCATGTATATACGTTTTCCTGTCGAATACCCGTAATATACAATTTGAAGCGTTAGTATATAAATAACAAAAATTTTTATTGATTTCAAGATCTATTCTGAAAAGTAGGTATAATTGTATAAAACTCTAAAACATCTGCATATTCAAGCGGTATCATACTCGTGAATGATTTGTTTCGAAGATTTAATATTTACGTTTCCGATGATTTATAAATATTAAGTAATTATTACTTTTCTAAGGACAATTCTCGTATTATTACGATTTATATTGGGATGCGGCTGCACAGAATACGAATTTCAATATACATATGTTGCAGATGTAGCCGTCTTGATAATTATAGAGCATCCCTCATAAGTCTTACCCTATACGTGAACATTAAACATGCAACTACAGCCGTTTTATCCGCGAACGTGTTTAAAACGTGAATTTACGCCCATAACTTTGATTGAGAATATAATTTTAAATGTACCTGCATTTTATTAAACATATTTCCAAAAATTCGATTTTTTGAGCGCTATAAACCAGGTTGCTCCCTTTACTTTGAATTCAAAACAAATACGATTACTGGGAATTTCAAATAAGTAATAGGGCGTGTGCATTATATCGGACAAAAAAGGCATTATGATATTTAAGTAACATATATTTTGATGATCCAGCAAGTCTAACTCCGCTTAATTTCAATGAAGGTCGTGTCGATTTTTTGCTTAAGGTATACATCAAAACTAAGCGTACGTATATATCAGAAAAATGTTACTACATCCATACGGACACCATGTCAGTTTGCCTAAAATTTTGAAAAGCAGGAACAAGGGTTTCGAAATTATTTCAATACAAATAAGTTTACCTAAGGAAACAGAGCAAACTAGATAAACACAAAATAAACTTATGGCAACATCAATGCTGTATAAATCTAAACTTTAAAGAACAGAACGAATTTCATTAAATCGACTAAAAAATAATGGTTAGTTTAAATAAAAGATCTGAGGAAAAGCTTGTTAAATATATAAAAGAAATATATTGAATAAATGCGAAAATAGAAAGACAATCAAGTTTCATTAAATTAAATAATAAGCATGATTAGTTATTGCTCCATATTTACTTAAAAATCTAGCTAAATTGAGTTATTCAAGTGTGCAGCTGTTAAAATAATATTTCTCTTGCAATTATAGTAATGTTTTAATTATAATTTAATTTAAGAATAGCGAACTTTCAATAAAAACTTAACAAAATTAAATTGGGAACACAGAACGTTAAAATCAACTATCCTCAATGAAAATTGTGAAACAAACGTATTTGATGATGAGCGCGTATATAGTGCGACAATTTTTGTTCTAAAATTTTAGGAAATGGTAAATTAAATTCAGACACTGCCCTGTTATGTTACGGAAATTGTATTAGTACCGGCAAACAAAGATTTCCTCTTTCTCTGAGGCGGTCAACCTGTGACACAAAGACAACCATGCTTATGATAACGCCTCAAAATAATCCTCTTAGGGCCAATTCTACAATGTTGCTTTAAGGTTCAGTTCAGTTAAATCGAGCTCTATTTTCATAGATATAATTGTATTATAATTATTTCACAGGAATTGAGCTTCAATTAAAATTAAACCAACATTTTGCAACCGACCCTTATTTACAGCAAGCCAGATAACTGTGAATTCATTTTATCATTTTAATAATAAAATTTGTGGACTACATTATAAATAACGGTTTTTCACTAAACATAATTCCAAATTATATTGTGTATAAGTTGGCTACGAATTATTTAGAAATTGTAAGTTTTAAATTTTGCATTACGCAAAATTAGAAAAAATTTAAACCAAACTTAAAATAGTATTGCTTTTTAAATAGGGAGTTAAATAAAAATAGGTCGTCAACTTCACAATTGGCTTTGAAAAGGAAAATTATGTTCGCAACGAAATATTATTGAATATTGCTTTGCAAACTATGCGATTCGGATAAAAAATAAACTAGAAACAATTTGCCTATGAAAGTTAAACAGCATGTTAGTTTAGTTAAATTAACACAATGTACAGTCAAGCACCAAACGTCCATACACATTTAGCCAGAAAAGTTGCTAGGGCTGCAACGACCACTCAAAGTATCGCAAGCATTTCATGGCTTGTTTGCTCCGCCTATAATTGCTAGAACTAAATTTAGTATTCAGTATCCAACTGCATTTGGTCGGATAACCACATTTTATGTTATAGATTTTATAAAACAAAATAAAGCTTTACTAAGACTTTATTCAATACATGTGTGGTAGGTATTTTTCTAAACTGTAAAATTAATTGATATACCTACAAAAGATATTTATTATTATTAAGGCCAAATAGTCAAGTATTGACTTACTTGGTCAGTAATGAATAAAAACGTTGTTATTTACAACTATAAATATCTATAGTTAAATCTGTGCAAACGTACTTAAATTGTTAAAATAATTAAATTTATAATCTATACTTTTTTAATCACGTCATCCAATCTTATTATGACTGTTTTTTGTTTGTGCAGTGTGTTAAATTTGAAATAGAGAAAGATCGTAAATTATAGTCGGGCTTGACAATTTTATTACGAGAGGATTGCATCTCAAGGTATATTAGTTTAAAAAGGCAAGCAAATATTCATAACAATATAAGAACCCGAATAATCATGTTTCAAGTAGGGGTTTCAATATTTCTCAAATTGCGAGGGTATTGAATGTTATCGTCAGTATTAATAACTAAATACTTTGAATAATTAGATATACGGGCGAAGCTAACATCTGTTCTTTAGATTCTATTCCAACCACACATATTATTTATCGTTGAAGTGAGTGAAAATAGCTGTATTAAAATATGTTAACATTCAACTTGAGGTTATATTTAAAAAAGCAACAGTTTATGTTATAAACAGTGATATGTAAAATCTCTAAACTTATTTTTCTTAAAAAATGTGTTACTAGTTTTGTCTAACTTCTAAATAACAGAAATATATTTTTCAAATCGTTAAAAATTCGATCTATTGTTAACAGCTTAGTTTTCGAATCTCCCTATAAAACATCAAAGTTTGGTCACCTGTAATGCACAAAATCCTTTTCATTTCACGTTGGCAGAAGACAAAATTTTATTTTACAAGTCTATTATCTAGTAAAATAGGAAAAAGTTTTATTCATACTTGCCTAGAGTAGTAAATCCTAAACAAATATTTCAAATGAGTTATGAGTTCGGCTTCGACTCGGATAATTCTAAATGAGAGAAAATGCTTAGTTAACAAATTTAAAGCTGCACATTTTTAAACATTTATAGACTTTTAAGACAATAAAGAGGTAAAAAAATATTCAAATAATTAAGAGATATCGTCAACAATTGTCATAAAAATGGGTTCAAAAGTAACACAGATATAAGAATTTTGTTATTTTATTTCCGTATAACACCCTTAAAAATTTCGGATAGGTAATCAGATGACGTAAATTGTAAAACTGGAAAGATATTCTACCTACAAGAAAACACCTCCTATTACCACTACAATATTAGTAAGAAAATAATATTCTAACCATATAGAATAAGACCAGTAATGAAATTAATTTTGCAAATCAAATGTCAATAAGAAATATTTTCCAATACAAATAAATAATTCATAATGTGTAAACCTCTAGAATTTTTCCATACAACAGATAAATGAACTTTGAACATATTGATTACCAATCGTTCTGTAATTATTACTTTCTACTAAATGCAGCCTGTGATTATAATACAAGTACGAATTCTAGTAATTCCGCCTACTTTAAAAAGGGAGTGTGCTAACATCGATAAACTTACAGAGCGTAAACAAGTATGAACCTTGGGGTAAGTATTGACTTTTGATTCTTACGGTACATCTTTTCGGAAAATGTATTAAGAATGTATTACTTTTGCAGAATTGAAATAAGACGAATTAAAACACACAATGAGAAATGTTGGAAACATTTTTTTTAATAAAATTAGTACACATCAAAAATGTATACAAATTTTATAAAACATTAAATCAACTAAGTATGTATAAGTAATGTAATAAAAATTTTAAATAAAATCTGCAATTATGACATAAGGGTTTCTAAATGAATTCAAAATATCATGATGATTATATACGAGGAACACTATTTATATTGTGAGCCTTGGCAATACTACGCGTTTAAGACGTCATCTAACATTTGTATTCGAAAGTTTGACATTTTCTAACATAACTTTATTCAGAACATTTTGGAGCGTGATTTGTGATGTTTATAATGACTTAAAAGTTGTGTCTCAGAGCAAAAATGGAATTAACCTGTGAAAATTTTCGTGCGATGATTTATTACGAACTTCGACGTAGATTATTTAGACAAAAGTGCATCGATCAACTTTCTTCCACTTTTGGCGCTGAAGTCCCTTCCTTTCTCACTGTGATACGCTGGTACAACGAGTTTAATCGTGGCTACCGTTTGCTTACCGACGAAAGTCGTGAAGGTCGCCCAATATCAGTTGTTGTGCCAGAAAACCTTGATGCTGTGCAAAAACTGATAATTCAAGATCGTTATGTGACATACTGTGATGAGGTAACCTTATACATTTGTTTGACTAGCATGTATAGAATATTACATGAACATTTAGCCGTGAAAAAGGTTTATCCTCGTAGAATCCCACGTAACGTGGAAATATCTGAAAAAGATGTCCGTGCGCATTGATGCAAGCAAATGCTTATGAAATACAACCACCGTGGTTCAAAAGACGTATATAACACTGGAATAGGTGAGGAATCATGGATATATGCGTATTAGCCGGAAAGTAAATAGAAGTCGACTGTATGGGTGTTTCAAAGAATAAACCCAGCAAAAGTTGTTCGCTTTCGAAGCACCTTGAAACAAATGGTCGCCTGGTTTTTCGGAGAAACTTGTCATGTGGCAATAGTGCCTTTACAGTAGTGCAAAAGGGTCACTTTTGAATGGTACACCACCATTTTTTTGCTGGAAGCCTTCAGGGAGATAAGGACAACAAACAAGCGCCTTAGGATCATTTTGTATCACGACAATGCGAGCTCTCACACATCACGCCTAACAACCGATTATTTGAGTATTCAAAGAATCAAATTAATGGGTCATACGCCGTACATCCCTGATTTGGTACCCAACAACTTCTGTTTGTTCCCGAACGTCAAAAATACGTTGCGTGGACAGCGGTTTTCGTGGGGCGAAGAAGCCGCCGATGCGTTCAAAAGTCATGTTTTAGAAATGTCTCAAACAAAATAGCAAAAATGTAAGGATTGGTTTGAAAGCATGCAAAAGTGTATAGATCATAAGGGAGAATATGTTGAAAAACAATAAATCAATTTGCAATGATAAATTACTATTCATAATTAAAACAATTTTTGGTTAAACTTGTGTAACTTTAATAAAAAATTAAACGTTTCGAAAACTATTCGTTTTCTTTTTCAATAAATTGACAACTCAAAATTGACAATTAATACAATTGATAAATA
>JAHWXV010909049.1:0-10673 GCA_024586415.1 Phrixothrix hirtus
AAGGCATATAAGTGCATATTTTAAAGGCAAACAAGGCATATATATGCGCATATTTTGGCTGCATTTAAATGCATATATTCCGCCCCCTAGTGATAACGAAGATAGATATTTTCTCCAAAATATTACATTGATTGAGTTTACTGGTTCAGGCATTTCTTGTTTAGTTATCGAGTGAAATTAAAGCCATTGATAACATTTTAGATTTTTAGTTTTTTGTTCTTCTCTACTAATTAATAGTTATTTTTTATTTTAGCAGCCTTTAACTGGTAACTATTTAGGACTACTGAAGCTATTTAAATTTTAGGTGACCAGGTAATTTTTTCTATCTAGCTTTGTTGTTACGTAATTTTATCTTTCTTTAAATGCTTGTTCGTTTATGTGTAATTACATATCAACTTTTAAATTAGAAAATAGTATTAAAAATATAAAATTATTAAATAATCATTTGTAAATAAATCAAGATTTCTAGTATACTATTAATGTTATAAAATATTAAACAGATAAAATTTTAACTATTTATGTATGATGTATGAATTTACGGATATTGGCGCAAGGCGCTTGTAATTTAAATAAATAAATAACATTATAATTAAAATTAAAATGCTCAGTCTAATGTAAAACCTAACTATACTTATTGTACTTATGTACTCAAAGAAATAAATACAAGGATTTGCTTTGAATTTAATGCGGTTGAACTTATTAGTGATTTAAAATGTTTCTTTAGTTATATACATTTTTTAAGCACTTACGCAGACGTATTTTTAAACATTGCTTCTTCATATTCTTACGTAGTTGTTGGGGTTACTTTTAGGTGTGATTGGTTTGGAAGCTACTTGCTGCTCGCCTGCCTTGTTATCACATATTTTATTTTATTGGTTGGTAAGTACTTTAGTTTACTGGATTAATCCTTGAGAAATATGTTTTCTTGAAGCATTTTCAAGCGAGATAGCGTCAGTTTATTGAACCTTGTGATCGCTAATTTTATATTTTCTTTAAGTTGCTGTTTAATTGAATCGATGAGATCAGAAACAGCATGAGTCAATTGACTTATGCTGTTTCTGATCTCACTGATTCAATTGATATCCCGACTAATATTTATTATGTAAATGTATTTCCAAATTATAACATTAACTTTGTTAATGTATCGCTTCAAGAAAGGTGATCGTTTAAGAGAGCTAAGAACGACAGAAGTGCCTTACTGTTAAAAAGGCTTTAATGTTGTACACGATTAAACATAACACAAAAGTCATCACTAGAAAAAAATAAAAATCGTTCATAAAGTAAATTCCAGAACTATAAAAATAAGTATAGAAACAATGCCTTAAAAAATGTATGCAATCCATGATGTCATTTGCCCTCTGATTGTACTTAATTTTGAATTTTTCTTTTGCTGTGCTAATTTCAGAATGGGAAATTTGTACCTACCCTATGGGAATTATGTACATTTTTAAGGTTGTTTGTGTCATAAATCAGTTTTAAATGTCAACGGATTAATAATCAGTGTAAAACGTTGTATCGAAGGTGCGGTTTTAATAAAATCTGTACCGCATTTTTTAATATGTCAAGCATTACAATATTAAGATCTCAGCCTACAATTTCGTATTGTATGCAAAATGACACACCAACAATGAAATACTCAACATACATACATTATTCTAACTATAATAATTTGTAATTTGAAAGCAGTCTGAACTAAATGCTAAATATGTTTTCTTCTCATCCGCCATTTTAAAACAAACAAATTTTACTAGGGAAATTTTTATTTGCATATTTAAATCATTCATAAGAATAAAATTTCTAAATGCATTTAACTCAAGTTTTCTAGGATATCCATTAAGAAGGAATGTAAATTGCGTTTGCGTGCGTATGCCGTAACTGTAGCAATAAGTATTATTTTTGTTAATTTTTTTATACTTGGTTAAATGCACCGCTCTATGCAAATTGTACAGTACAATTTGATATTGATTTTTTGCTTAAATTAATTGCCAAAAGTATATTTATTTTATTCAACTAAATTGCGCTAATTTAAAATGTAGCTGTAAGCATAAAATTAATAATAAGTCGATGAACATTAAGATACTTTACCTACGAATTAATTTCACGCTACATGAATACCGATGTGCATCCCTGAACTTTAGAATTAATTCCTGAATTTTATAAATATTTTAACTTGTTTATTAAAATTAATAACACTATTAGTGGTATACTATCTGCAATGTAATATTTATATAACGTTACGTTAAGTTTTTATAATTATAGATCTTGCAAATTAAACGCCATAGATTTCAATGATGCGTAAAACACGAACCTTGTTGTTATATAAAAATTGTTTTGATTCGTTTTTTGACATAAAATGTAGATATGATTAAGAATAAGTATAAAAATATCTTCGCTTACATTGGACAAACTAAAAATTAACCCTGCATTATGAGCATAAAATCGCTATTAGTGATTGTTTTGTAGTTTCTAATAAATTTAACAGGCCACTGTCTATAAAATATTTAAAGATTTGATGTAAACTGTACAGTTAGTATATTTGGTCCCAAAATTGCTGAAGAATATAATACAGGGCGAAATCGATCCCGCGTTTTTTAAACAATTTTGCGGAAAGAAATAATTAAGGTCGAGTTTTGCTGAAAAAAACTTTTCTCAAGCAATTATGATATTACAAAGCCGTTATTACATGAGGACTTTAAAATCCAAATTCAGTATTTTTGGGATTTAAGGAGCCTCTCTGATATGAGAATATCCAAACAGCTTGATACACCACAATTAATATCTAAAAACCTTATATTCTGTCAATGTTTACACTTGTGAGACAGTTGTTGCCAAATAAAGGGGTCTATGTAACACCTTGAGCCACCTTAACGCTACAGATTGTCGCCTTCATAGGCTTCAAATCCTCAATAAGTAGGTTGATGTTATCCTGTATTTTTATTTAAATTCATCAGAATTAACTTGTGTCTTCTAACAACATATTGCGTTCTTCAAAAGGTTTTAATCTCGGCTATGCTTCTAAAATTAGTGCTTACTCGCCTAGACTACCAGTTGGAAAGGTGTTTAAAACAAAGTCCAGATATTAGTAATCGAGAAAACAATTACTTTTATCAAATCAAATTGATAAAGCTTACCATGGAATACAAGTTGTTCCAAGTAATTTACGATAGTAGACACACGAACTATCGCAACTTTACTTTCATTAAAATTAATAGCATTTAAAGAAAAACTTGTGAAGAATTTACTATCTTCAACTAAAAGTCGACAGTGCTAAACACAGCAAACACTTGTGCGTTGCTCCAGAATCCAATGGAGAAAGTGAAGCCAACATCAATTACAAGTAAAGAATTTTGATCTCACAGTAAGTGATATTTTATCTAACTGTCCGTCGTAAACGCATATTGAACTTATAAATCGAAATAAAAATCATTTAAAATATTGGCATTCAAATTAAATTTATTCTAGATCATTTAAATTATATCGCGGAGTTAGTTAGTATTGTAAAACATTTTACATATTTTCTAGCCTTGAACGAACTTTAATCAGTTACATGTACTAAACTAATTATCTAGGTCCAGTTCAGACAAAGAATTATTTGGAAATAACGATCCATGTTCATTCTTGAGCTATTTTATTGAACATTATTGTTGCGAAATTCGATATATTGAAACGATTTTGTATAAAGCATAAACTGCCTAAAAGTCGACGGAAACTAATACAAATGTGATAATTGACGAGTTGTATTCAGAATAGTAACAATTTTCGAAAAATTTTCCTTAGTTGATAGAAGCGTCTGGGACTTAACGAGAAGGTCGCGGGTTCGATTCCCGTCCGAAGGAGAATTTTTCTAATGTAACTAATTCACCAATTATTGCATAACAGTATTGCATTATTAGTGTTTGGGGCAACTGCCTTTAGTTTTAATCAATATCTAAAAATCTAGACATTTTTCTCGTCTTTATTCATCAGCTCACTATCGTAGGATAAATATAAAGTATTAAGTAAGCCAAGTAAACGGTCTAAACTTTTGCTCAAATAAAAAATTGCTGTTTATTTACAAAATTGGCCAAATCATAAAATACATATAATAAATCCTAATAAAGCAGGTACTTATACACCAACATTGACCAGCGCCCCCTAACTTAACCTCTAAGGCCCATGTTTCCTTTTTATTATGACTCACCGACTTAAAAACGCTTCAGCTAGAAGAAACATTTGTCAGTGTTCCTTACTTGACTCCTTGTAAGGGTAGGAATTTCAAGACGCTCGGGAACTTTGCCATTATTTGTTCGCATTAAAATGTTTTTATTATAAATTGTCACTAGATGGCTTTACACGTTCATATCACATTAAAATAAAACAGAAGGGATTTGATTAATGAAATAATCTATTATTTTTATCTGTTAATCTTGCTTACTCAGTCTTGATATTGATTTATTAATCTTAATTCTTTAGATAGTAATATCCCTGAAACCTACTTTATTTCCTGCAATGGAAGTGTATTCACGCAAAATAGAGTGTGCACTGTAGTTCAATAATTTCACAGATATCCTCGACAAAATTATAGGAAAATCTTAAAATAGCATAAAATAAGTACCTACGCCAATAATTAATTAGCGTACCCAATAAAAAAACTGAGGAAGTGCAGTTATTACTGTAAATTAATACAAGGAGATTATCTGAAAGCATTAAATTTTATATGCTAGGTGAGCTATTGGCTTGGTTAAGGATGCAATTTTATGATTAGAAACTGAATTGCTTTGGTACTTAGATACGGCCGTGTAACAAGTGTTAAATTTGATTATATCTTGTAAATGTAGCGGTTATTTATAAAATTCGTACTCTTCTTGAAAACACATTAGTTTGTGTATCAAGAATTTTTTTAACTTCTAGTGCTTTCAAATATAATATCATCTACACTTTGGCTAAGTTTCAAATTAGAATGGTTATTTATCATCAGTCATGAAAATTCAAATAGAAACATATTCATAAATAATACAGGGTTGTTTTGAAATGATCGCAGAAAGTTTAACCACGTATTCTTTGCGCCTCATACATTCACATACAATAATTAAAAGAATCTGGTGTGAAACAATACACGACTTTCTCTTACGCGCATAGATATGCCAATACTGTCCACAAATGATTAGATTATTGCCTACGTTTATTTTGGAAACAATAATTGTAACAGTCACCCATCCACGTTAGTGGACAGGCGAAACTCTGCTTAACTCCGGAAATTTTCTCTAATAAATTGCTTCAACGCATTTTTTCAGAAAAACTGTTAAGTTCACGTAAAGGGACATTGAATACATAATAACCATAACAGAGTTAAAAATAAAAGTTATAGATGTTTTCGAGAAAATCGCAAAAAAACTTAAAAATCAGAAGAATAAAGTGATACTTCCGGTTATTTGATTTTACCTAAATTCTTGGCGTCCCATGTGCAAAATATAAAAAATTTAAATATACAATTTCATTCCTATATCATATTTAGTTTTTGAGATATGTTGTTCGCAAAAAATACACCAAGTACTTGCGGTTACTCAACTTTCGAAAATTTATTAGAGATACAGCTTGATTTACGTAAAACGGAATGAAGTAACCAAGACATTTATTAAGTTTTAAAAAAGTCGTTTGTCGATTTCAAGAAAATTGCGAATAACAAATTCGGAAAATATCTAAAAATGACAGAAATAAAGTGGAACTTCCGGTTATTCGATTTTAACCAAATTCTTCATTTGGCGTGCCAATGTAGTTACGGCCACAAACATAAGTTTCATTCAGCTAGAACTTTTAGTTTCATAGTTATTTTATTTTAAGTTAACGGTGTAGGTACTTCCGGAAAAGTTTCTGAGAAACGGCCTAAACTATATGAAAGGTCATTAAATGGGTAATAAATGAAATAAGTTTTAAAAAAATCGTTACAGCCGATTTTGAGAAAATCGCGAAAACCAAAAATTCGGAAAATATCTAAAAATAACAGAAATAATGTTGTACTTCCGGTTATTCGATTCTAACAAAATTCTTGATTTGGCATACAAAGGTAGTTAGGATCTCATATACCAATTTTCATTTATTTAGGACTATCAGTTTCATAGTTATTTTAGTCATAGTTAATGGTAAGACTACTTCTGATTACTCGTTTTACGGAAATTTTTTTGAGAAATTGTTTTTTAATTTTATGAAAGGGCATTAAATAACTAAGAAATACAATAAATTCAAAAAAAAATCGTTACAGCCGATTTCGAGAAAATCGCGAAAAACCAAAAAATGACATGAGTAAAGTGGCACTTCCGGATATTGAATTTTAGTGAAATTATTGCAGTCGCGTGCGAGGATGGATACAAACTCAAATATAAAGTTTCGTTTATTTACCACTTTTAGTTTTCAAGACATTTTGTTTACACACACACAGACAGACCAATTTTTAAAAACCTGTTTTTCGGACTCCGGGCGCCCCAAAACGTGTATTTCCACTAAACTTTCGACATTGAAAATTTTGGACGAAAACAATACTTTATACTATATTTCATATAGGTAAGAGAAAATAAAAATTAAATAGCTTTAATTTGGGCACACTTCTGATAAACATTTATGGTTAGAAGTTTAATCTCAATTAATAACGAAATTACGCACGTTTATTCCAGTCTTATTAAGTTATAGGTCATTGCAGTTGAATATAATCGAGCACTGTGTACTCATAACGATTCAGCGTAATAATTGAAATTGATAAAAAAACTTGATTCTGGTTATTAAATTAGATTTAGTTGTGTACTTTTTCAAACAATGTTCGAGTTTTTCAACTTTTTTGTGGAAGTAAAATTTATCAAAAAACGATAAAAACGCACAAAAGAAAATGCGGCGTATTTCATACAATTTTCTTTTCATTATTTCTGAACTAAAAGCCTTATTAAAAAAATAAAAACACATCATCTGGAATACTTTTTTGTAGCTCGTGTAAAATTTTGAGAAAAATTGAACAAGATTTTCAACTTTACGTAGATAATCTGAAATTATGTATTTATTACTTAATGTTTTTCAGTTTTGCAAAAGGTACAAAAAAGTATCCCAAAGGGAGTTGTCTTTTCATCTTTTTCAAAATAGATGCGTGAAAAAAAGTACATTTATTCTTGATCGGTAGTGCAACTTTTTAGATTTCCTTAGCAATTGTGCACTTTTTTAAATTATTGAACAGTTTGTGTTATAATTAGTGTACGTGTGCTTTTTCAGCACTTTGAACGTATACTTTAAATGAAAAGTAAAATTCTAACTTTTTTAATTCATTGCATACAGCAGTTTGAATCACATTTCTAAAGAATTCCAGTGCATATCTAAATGCATTTACTATTTAAAACATCCGCTATGTTAACATGTGTTTTTACGCCAATACATAATCACATAAATTGCAATTAAATTTGCAAATTTAGGAGTAATTTATTTTTAGTTTTGTTTTAAATAAGAAGATTCCGTTTATAAGTCAAGATATCTCTTTTATGCTTTTAATTCAACTTCTAAATTTAATGTTAAATTATTTTTAAATAAAAATTAGGTCAAAATTTATGGCAGCAGGTCCAGTATATATTTATTAATAAGTAAATCACGGATTCTAATTCTATGCGTTATTGTAAGTTGTTATGTCGGGAATTACATTTAGTGACAATGCCAGCGGTACACAAAATGTTATCGTTTGCAACGATTTTCAAAAAAGGGCATAATGGAATTTAGTAATCTCAAAAATGTGTAACCAATTTATTTTTTATAACTGTTTAAAAACAACCCTGTATAAAATATTTCAAAAATAATGAAAAAATAATTAATTCAATTGTGGTGCAGATTAATTATTGATTCAAAATTATATTATAAACAAATTAACGAATGATTAAATCTAATTCTCGTTACGCAAAGCGCTAAATTCAAAGTTGCTGTTTTGTAAATTTTAAAATATATTTCTAAGCATGAAAATAGAGAAGTTCTAATCAATTACTTGAGATTATTTGCTTGGCTGAATTTAATTGTAAACTAAAAAAACAAATTTACTTAACCCTTAAATAGGTGCGTATCTTTTTAATAACCAAGTAGTCGCGTGGGTGTCAGTAATCACTCTGGGCAATTTTTTTTTCAAAACTTCTAATTGATATAATTTATAAGTATTTTCTTTTAATTTATAACTGAAACTAATAAAATAGAATATATATTATACAGGGTGATTTAAAAATTCACCGACAAATCAAAAGAAAAAATTCTTTTCAATAATTACTTGCCAAATTTATCTAGACGTGTTTATTTATATTCACATTTTACTGCAGTTCTCAAAAGTCAACATTTTCAATGTTTTTCAAAAAGTGTTCTATTTTATGGGATTTTCTTGTTAATTGACGTGGTTACGCCTCTACAGTACCGTGTTAAAGTTTATTGGCGCATTTTAAAATCACCCTGTACACCTTAAAACAGTTCATTGAAATTTTTCTCTCTGGAAATGAAAGTTTTTAACAGATTGCATGGAAGAAACATCAAGAAAATAATTTTATTGTTTATTTATAAACTGTATACGTTTGTTACCTTGTTTAGCTTACACTTACTCAAAAACTAAAAAATATTCTGAACTTTGTTTCTGAAAAGAAACAACTCAGCTAGGAACGCTGTGTGAAGTTGATATAGCTACACAAATACATGCAAAGCTTTGTTTTATAATTATTTTATGGTTAATAGTAGGAAGGTACTTAAACACTTGTTGTAATTAGCAATCAGTAATCACGAAATCCTGGGAGTCAATTTAACCTCTGCTCGCTTACTTAAGGGTCAACTGTAAATAAATCTACTTCATTAAATGTCTTTAATTTCTATTCGCGTTTTATATCGTGCAATTTAGCTAATGCGATTATTGGACGGTGGTTTTGACTGTAATACATTATTGTCTTCATAGGTGAACGTCCTGAACGTTGACGAGGTGTTTTCGTCGGATTAGGTGTTTTTTCATTTTGTATATTTTTAATTGTAATAAACAATTTTTTTTGGTAAACTGTAATATTTATTAAATTAACTTCGTGCTTTCTTTTTCAATAAAATTTGACAATTGTCAATTTTTACGAAGTTTTCGAAACGTAAAAAGTTTATTTAATAAATATTATACAGTTTGTCAAAAACTTGTTTATTATGTGCTTCCATAAATATATTTTTAATTGGTTCAATTTAAGCTTAGATCGTCCCTCGGAAAGTATTGGTGTACTTTAATAAATTTTGGGGAAATTATCTCATTTAAGCTGCCACTCCAACCTGTGTTATTTTACGACACCTTAATTATTGTAATATCAGGCTAAATATAAACTTACTTTTTCATTCACTGTAACCGTTTTGTTGTAAAACGTCTTAAAGCATGCTCATTGTGTTTATAATACTTCCCCCTTTTAGTTTTTACATTGAACGTCACTAACTGTTGAATGTAACTTGATATTGTCCTATAGGATTTTAGCATAGTTCTATACGAAAAGATCCACACGCGAGTTTTTCGATCTGCCGAACGTGCTATTTTACGATTTTAAGTTCTTACTTATTTGAGTATTTCCTATTCTAATACAATAAACGTATCACTTTAAATATTTTGATGTATTTTCAAAGGGCAAATGAGTGCCGGAAGGATTTTCCCTTGTCTCCGATGGATTGTAATCTTGATTAGTGTTTTATTTGTGCTGCAAGCTGCAGCATCCAGTTGGGGGCGTGGCGTTCATGGCTCCGCCTCGAACATCGCTAGGATGTCCGGCAGACGGGCCAGGATTTGTGCGACGCCTTCTCCGAAGGTGACGGTGTCTTTGGTTGCCTCTAGCACGATAGCGGCTACTTTCACTATTTTAGCCATGTCGATGGAATTGTGCAAGACATCTCGCAGTTTTTTAGGTGGAGTAGTTGAGGCTGTTGGTCCTTTCTCTGCCTCTGCATAGGAGAAATTGCCGGTGGGCTTGGAGTTTTCAGGAACTGGCGGTGCTGCGGGTCTACGGACTGCTTGCATCCTATGGAGTGGGTGCCTTGGGCACCCTCTGTAGCTTGCGGTGTGGCCACCACCGCAGTTCCCGCACTTTTGTACATTCAATGGAGTGGTGATTATCTGCGCACTTAACACATTTTGGGCCGGCTTTGCAGCACCTTTGGGAGTGTCCAAACTGTTGACAGCGGTGACACTGAATGACACCTCTTTTTCCATTCCTAGCTACCTCTACCTCTACCTTTATTGCCAGGTGCATTATCTCCTTCAGGTTGAAGACTTCCTGCCCTGAAGGAGATTTCGTGAGTTCCACGAAATTTAGCAGAATAGACTCCTTTGTCCTCCCATTTCGCATCCGTTTGACTGACAGAACTGGAAAGCCCTTGTTTGTCAGATTGTCTTTTATTTCCTGGTTGGAAATTGACTCAGGCAGACCCCTAATTACTACCCTAAGTGGTTTGTCTTGGGGTAGCAGGTACGTATGATAGGGCAGTTGCCTATCGTCGAAAATCTTCACTATTTGGCGGAATTCGCTTGGAGTTTCCGGTTGAAGGCGAATGCCCAAGGCGGTGTTGACGGCTGCCTTGGGTTTTATGTTCTTTTCTTTTAGTGTTTTGATGATGTTCGCCCACTCTTCCTTGCTTCTGAGCACTATGGGGGAGAGGACTCGTTGCGTCTTCCTCGTCGTGCTCGTGCT
>JAHWXV010909097.1:0-11028 GCA_024586415.1 Phrixothrix hirtus
TTATCGATTGTACTTTAAGATAATACAAAAGGTTTGTTTATATCTGAAATCACTTCTATTTTATTTCATTTTAAATTCATATCATTCTTATTGGAAAACCTTTTACATTAGGATATTAAGAAAACATAAACCATTGTAATTGATTATCTGATAACTGCTATTTTTTCTCAAATGTCCAATTTTTATCTAATTTACTCCATCAAAATAAGACGAACTGAATAATTGTAGTATTTTTTGAACGACAAATAAAATTACGAATAAACGACAACGTGAAGTATACAAATTGCATGAGTGAAAATGAATAAAAGCGAGTCATATACATAGGTGTAGTCATTGAGAAATGTGCCTAATGCTTAATTGGCTAGTAGTAATAATTATAGTCCGAAAAGAGGTTTTGCATAAAACTTTAAAGCATTAAACAGCCAAAAATATATATCAAGCTAAATACTTTTCTACAGCTTTTTGTCGACGTTACAAATAAGGAATGAAAAGTTCGTCTTTGATTTGTTGTTGCGTGATGAAATATTGAATTTCAAATGTTTCTCACCTTCGCTGCACTATATGTTGTTGAAGGCTATTATGCAAGTTATAAAAAACATAATTATCTATAATTAGTTACATGTATTTTTAACCGATAACCCTTCTAAACCATTAACCATGTTAACTGTTTTCCAGCTTTAGTGCGGAGCAGGGGTAGAAGTACCAGAGAAAGATGCCTATTGCAATTTATGGACACTGATTACGTCATATTGCGTCATATTGAATTGTAACTAAATGTAAAAAGGAAAAATGTTTTTTATCTATAACCATTTACGTATAAATAATATGACTTGTATATAAATGGACATACAACATTTTTATAATTCTGATTTAAATGATGCAAAGTTAACGATAAATAAAGCGGGGTATATTATTTTCGGAAAAGTCGTTCAAGTGTCCATGTGACGTATGAACATCTGTGCCGCATTCCATTGTCACGACCCACGATGTTGCGTTAATAGTTGGTTTCTAGCTGATTTTAGTTTAGTTTAAAAATATTCTTTGACGATGAAAGATACTTTAATTCAACTGGAGTGTTTTACAGTAATAATTCTAACGGCTAATAATATTTTTATACGTGAAAAATTGCTACCGGAAGGTAATACAATGAATGTTACTCGTAGGTTTTAAACTTTGAAAAGTGCGAGTATTTCTCATAATGTCGGACACATAAATTATTTAAACAATGTGGCTGTACATATTGAGTATTGTAAACAGTAAATTAAGAAGAGTAATATCTCAGCAGCAACGTGAAGTCAAGAAGAAGAATTGCTCAGTAAAACAGATTTTTCTCGCAAAAAGAGATGCAATGCTTTTAATTTTAAAACATTGTGTATGTTTTGTCCCGAAGATGCCACATTTTTTAAGCCATTGCTGTGGACACTGATGTCTCAATGCTTCTGAGATAATTTTAGAAGTAGATAATTTTGATGTATTTTACCATTAAATAAAACTAAAATTGACAATGATGATATTAACCCAGAAGTTGAACTTGAAGGACCCGAATGATGAGGAAGAAGAATGTTAACATTAACAACATTTAGTTACTTCTGGCCTTCAATATTTCGACACGCAACAACAACTTCGAAACGGACCTTTCACGCTTTATCTATAACGTTGTAACAAATGTATAAACAGATATTTAGCTTGCTATACATTTTTGTTGGTGTTCAGATTTTTTTCGTCTAATTTGATTAGGCTAATTCATTTAAGAAATTAATTAAGTCAAAAATCAATAAGTGAATTTGAACATTTAACATAAATGAATTACCAAATGTAAAAATATTAGTCAAATAATGACTACTAAAACAAATGTATTTATTATTAAAGATAAAAAGCGACGAAGATTGAAGCGAAACTAAGGCAGAGCGGCCTCGACCGCTATTAAACATTCTTCCGTACTTGTATATGGATAAGTTCTCTAATCAAACACCATCCGTGCGACCACCTTATATGTGCTGAAGATGGCGCATCAATAACGACACCGTTGGTTCATTAGTATGTATTATCTTAAGTAGCCTTTTCTATTTTAGGGAACACGCCAGAACATCATTCTTAACTATACGTTGGTAGTAACCTGTTCATTACGAGCTTTCCCATATTAGCTTGCGATAAAACATTTTTAGCGTCCGGAAAGGCATCTTAAACTATCCAGAAATTCTGGGTGGATAAACACCTCTAGGCATCGATTCCGGCGAGTATAATGCGTAGTATTGAAGTAGACGTTAGGATGAGGGAATATAAGTGATCATCTATATAACTACTTCTCGTGTTGAAGTTGTATGAGGATGATTTCCAATCGGAATCGCTTTTTAAACTTAGGCTTGACGTTCACATCTCGGTATCTTGTTATCTTGTGTTATATCTCGAATACAGGAGTATCAGTGAACTTAAACTACCAAAGAATTGATTCAAACCACCGAGGTTTGGGCGAGTTCTTTCAATTTATTTTTATCGAAATTAACGATCAGAAACCACTAAAGATTGATATTTTCAAATAAGTTAAAAATTGTTTATGGAAAATTCATGACAGATCGCCCATATATATCTAAACACAATCGCCGCACTTTCAGGATAAATGCCTTATTGTTAGTTAACCCATTTGAAAGAAATTAATTTTCATTAATACTTGTAAAGATTATATATAAATAAATATTTAATTGTATTACATGAAAATTAACCTTGTTTTTCATAGACAAACAAAAGCAATACAATAAAATATCTAACACATACATAAAGAAAATAAAAATATTATTCAATTCTAAGCCTTATAGACTTCTTCCATTGCACATCATAACTGTATCTTCTTCAACAGGTTACTCAAACGCGTTGTCATCCTCAAAGCTGCTTAGTACCAAGCCGCAAGGTAAAGACCGGGAAAGACCCCAGACTTTACTGGCTATAAAGAGCGTTGGATTTAGCCGTAGCTGTTTACTCTCAGCGAAACAAACTTCTTTTGGATACTGTAACAAATCTATAAGGTGCATATCGTAAACAAATATAGAAATAAACTCTAGACCGCGCTTGCAACTCCTAGCCGTTTCAATAAAGATTACAATAATAGGTTGAAAGAATTTCACAAATATTTTCTTGAAGAATTTCATTACAACGACAATCGCTTTAAATTCCTATTAAAAATGTTCAACGATCACATAAATATGGTATGAGACTATACATTTTCATTTGAGAAAAGGTACTCGTATATGCCAAGAACATTCATGGTATTGTAACTTCAATGCCCAATATGTTGCCATGCTGTTATATGAATTACTACGCGCAGGAGAATTTGTGTAACAAGTTTAGATTTGGCTACGAACCTTTTATTAACATAGAAAAGGAAATTTGGAGCAACTCGTGATGATAATCAAGTGGTAAGATAAAAGGGATATTAGGGCAGCGAAGTTACTTTTGTAAACCGCCGAAATGAAAAGTAAATTAACTACAACAATGAAAAACCTTCGATCAATCTTCCAAAGCAACTTTAAAATTAAAGAACGCCACTTCAAGTTTACTGAAATGGTACTGTAAGCCTGACATTGAACTTTATCTTGCCCTTGAAGTTATCAATGCCCACTGTACGATTTATGGAAAAGAAAGTGAAGGTAATTAAATTTTGAATAGACATAGGAAAAACTATGCCAACACATACGAGAGAAGCAGTTCAAAAGTAGTCTGAGTGATTGGATCTTCGTCTTAACACATAAATACGTTACAAAGATACGTATTGAAAAAATAAATGATTCTATTCGATAAAATCATAAATACTGCCCCATTTGTTACTAAAAAAAAGCTTCTCAAAAAGGTCACAATCAATTGGGCGAGAAAAGTAGTAAAGTATTGTAAGGATTGTACGGTAGAGTTTCGGTATTGTTTACAGTATCTTAATGTTACTCATAGGTGAACATACGGTTGAACTTTATAAGTTTAATATTTTTTATATCGATACTTTTATTTTTTACGTAGATCATGATTTTATATCTAATTTTTATAAATATCGTGTGCGTCAATAGTTGGATTTCTTTTAAGATTATTTTACAAGCCTTTTATAATAGTATATTATGATACAAGTGTATAAGTCAGTCTTTAAGGCACGCGCAACGGGTTTAAGGGTACAACGCGTAAGCGGAATGTTCTTAACGTTGCAAGTGCCTTAGATGAACTTATACACGTGTATTATACGTTATTTTTTTATACCTGTATAATTATTTGCCAAATAAGAGGAATATAATTAAACATTTAAATTATACCAATGTAACTTTTTATTAGAAGTAGGCCACCTGATATTTTCACAAACAGTAGCTTTGACATCGCAACTGTTTTTTACAATCTTGTTTGACAGTTATTTAAAAATGAATACAAATAACGTAGAAGTTTCACCTGAAATCGAAAACTTAGTCGCCGAGGCTGAGTTAGAGGTAATTCTTACTAAATCCAAAGATGCCTATTAAAGAATATTAAAAGTTATTGCTGTGGTTGAAGAAGAACGAAACTCAAGTTATTAATCAATCAGTAGTAATGTTAACATATATGATAAATAATTAATGAAACCGTTGCCTAGTAACCTTTAAAGCACGGCGTGTTTTAAAGGCCGTTTTATGCACGCCGCTAGGGCTTATAAACAACGATTATGATGCAGGTATAATAAAAAATATATAAAAATAGAATTAGGTTTTTAAAAATTATTTCGTATACGATGTTCATATAACTTTTCTAAATAAACCTTAGGAACATAAAATATTGATACATACTCTATTTCTATGATGTTCTATATGGTATGCTTATAAGATTTCATGTCATGGTACATCTGGAGTTGGAGTTCTATTTTTAAGATGCTAGAGCTGACATAAATACCAGCAAAAGGCAACTTAGAAGGGAGAAATTTTTGGTCCATTTGGAAGCATCGCGATCACATACCGATGTCCGTCACAGCAGTCAAGGTGTTAAAGAAGAACATATTAAAGAAAATTGTGAAAAACATAAACATTTTAAAAAGAAGATACTGTTTGCAATTATTCGATTTTAACCAAAATATTGCTGTAACATGCGGTGAAAGTAATAAATTTAAATTTGAAATTTAATTTTCTACGAGTCTATATTTTTACTTATTTTATTTGCACACGCGCGCTCAAAGGCAAAAGTGCAGTGACAACTTTCGCCCACTATTTCAATTTATGTATGTTATTTATGTTCTCCACCAGACGTAGGAGTCACAGTAAAACGGTGTTGCAATAAAATTCGAAAGGACCAAGGGGCAAGACATTACTTATATATATATATATATATATGCCAATGTAATAAATATCTCGTAATTTTTAACTGTCATTCAAATATTTTCTTTAAACCATTAAAAGGTTTCTATATTTAGGCAGTTTCCATTAGTTTTATATTCTACATCAATCTACGCTTCGTTTTTAATTTATAATAGGGCGCTGGCAGTCTACTTTTCTATTAGAATTTACACGACACGTGTGAATTAACTTAGCGGGTTGTTGTTTAGACATAAGAGAAATACGCCTATCTGAAGATTCTCAGCAAGACGAAACGGGCCACAAACTGTTCTCTGATGTACTAAAGAAAGATTCGTGCTACCTTAAAGTGAGTAACTTACTTCAGAAAATTTTTCTTAATAACTTATATTTAGGGACCTTCAATTTTCAATTTGGATCTTGTCTTATCCATTGACCTATATTTGTATATTACTCCATAACAAATTTTTTAATACATTAATAAATTTCTGCATTTAGACACTTTCTTTAGATTTAAATTTTAAGTCTATTTACGCCTCATTGTTAAGCTAAAAGATGGCATGTGCATTCTAATTCGTTATTAAAATATGCATCTTGCTTATATATTTTATATTAACAGTGTGACTATATCTAGTACTAACAAAGAAATGGAAAATAGAAGTTTAAGGACAAATATTATAACTATGCAATATTCGTTAATGATGATAATAATAAAGGATTAACAGTACTACTTTCTGTCAAATATACGATACTTTCGTTAGAAATCAATCAATGGAATTATTTTTAAGGTGACTGTTGATTGACGTTGGAACGTGTTCATATTTTGAAGCGACAAAACAGTTTAATTTTCCTGCATTCGCGCTCTCGCAGTATATATTTACTGGAAGCATGCAAAGAACTGCTTTTAATACTGTATCGCAGTAAACTGAAATAATAGGAAGGTCGCCCTTATGTATTGTGAAAAATGATAAAAACAAATGCTTACTGTTTGAAACTTTTTTATTGTTTTTGAAAATAGCCTCCGTGATGGTCAATACATTTTTACATACGCTGGAAACAATCTTTATAGCATTTACTCCATAATGAATCATGTATCTCTAAAACATGGTTATCCGCGTAGTTAATTCTTCTTCACGTGTGAAAACAAAAAAGTCTTTAGGGGCCAAATTAGGACCATACAATGGAAGATTCATCAATTTGGTATTTTTAGTGCGTTGATGTGTCAGTGCTCATATAGATATGGTGCAGAATAGTCCAGTTTTGAGCGTTTTTTCCCTAAAAAATTGATTAGTACTATTGGGAATTGACTTTTCTACAATCTTCTAAACCAACGGTTGCGATATGTCTACTGTTTCCGAAAAAACAGGCCACCATTTGCTTCAAAGTGGATCAAGTGCGAACGACCTTGGTTGGGTTGAACTCATCTTGAAAGACTCATATCGTCGACTGTTGGTTATTTTCAGAGTCATAAATAAGATTCGCCACCTGTGACAATGCTATAAATGATTTTTGAAGCACCGCGATCGTATCTCCTGAACATTTCCTTCTACCAATCAACGTGAGCTTGTTTTTGAGCGATTTATAACTTATAAGTGATCCAACGCGTACACAGATTTTTCAGATTTAAATGATAATGCAATATTGAATGTATGCTAGTCATGCTAATGTGTAAGGAGGCCTGAGTTTCGCAATGTCACATGACGATCTTGCTTTATCAGTTCGCATACGGAATCGTTATTTGCTGGGACCACAACCGATTTTAGACGGCCTTCATTGATCAGCGAACTACGGCCATGATTAAATTCATTGAACTTAAAATATGCAGCGGTTCTGTGTGGGGTTTCATCACCAAAAGTCGAGATAAGTTCGTCGACACATTGTTTAACCTTTTCAGTTCAAAAGACAGTATGTAATTAACTATGTAAACCATTATTTAGATGAAAACGAATGACATCTACTATTTAATCCCGTAAATGTTCTCCAAGACCGCATTGATTGATGAGCTACAATAATCCAGTTTCGACATTATAAAAAAGGAAAAACTATATTTTTGGTGCTTCATTTTTATTTGCTTCCATTTGATATCATTAGTACCAAAACATTTTCAGTTTGTCATTTCTTGAATAGGCTACGCTCTAGCTTAAGATCGTTGGTATCGTAAAGTATTAAAACTTGTTTCAATTCAATCAATTAAAAGAAAGTAATAGTGAATTTTTCATAAACGGTTCTCCAGATATATCGTTGCAATTATTCAGACCTTTGTAAGGCCTCTAATAAAAATTAAAATACCTTTAAAGCAGTATCTTTTAAAATTTCAAAGAAATTGCAAGATGAAAAAATATTTGATGACAATTTTTAATATAACGTTAGTCCTGTTTGCCGTAGTGTTTACTTTTATGTCTAAAGGAACCAAGTTCAAACTTGAACGAGTTTAATAAATTTTTCGGCAAAGAAACATTTAAAAACATGCATTTTTCTCGGGTGAGGATACAAAATTAAAAATACCGTGCCAAAGTTGTATTAAAAATCCCCCATGGGGGTGGAATTCTACTAGGTTTGGCAAAATTCTAGTAGGTGTGTCGAATTTACCATAGTAATTGAATCTAAGTGAACCAAGGGAAGTTTCGCCTCCCCAAGCTTCCGCCACAAAATAAACAAAACAGTATGTTTAGTTTTCAACAAATTGAAACGGAACAAAGCTTTAATGTCATAGTACGATTTTCTACTGTAACTAAACTATATCAAATGATTATTACAGATCTTGTTTGACAATTATCTAAAGTAAATTCAATATACTGTTTTATTCTTCCTTTGAAATTGGAAAAATTACGTTCAGTGTTAACGACCATCAAGCTAACCCTTCTGAAAGAACTAGTAGCATCTAGTAAACCGATTTTCGTGTGCTATACGTACCAAAATGAAATTATTGGCAGATTAAAAGTGACACTTATCGTCAGAAATCTCGCACTGCCTGATAATTTCAAATGATTTACTTCAAAAGTTGTACCTATGTTGTACCTATTTAAAGGAATTTGGAATATGAAATAATTGAAATCTAATCGCATTTTAATTACTCTTTTATGTCATTTTTATCGTACTAAGAACAATTACATTTTTAAGAAATTTTTCTTCAACCTAAGATGGATATTCTACTTTACCAGAAATGCTTTACAATTTTATTTTTATAAATCATTCACTCCTCAATGGAAAAATGTAGCGTTAACATCTTATTATATTTAAAGATATGTTCAGCAATTTCTTTTGAAAGCAGCATCGAATTCTTAGTGTCGATGTTTATTCAAATTTTTATCCGAGGAATATTGTACGTAATTCATAAATATAGTTTGTAATACCTGCTGAATTCTTTTAAAATTGATGATACTTATTAAAATCCTTTGCTAAATGTTATATGCACGCACCTTGACAGTATTAATTACCTTGTTTTAAGATATTTCTTGTTCTGGTTTTGTAAATAGGTATAAAATGCATTTGTTCCAACAGTGAACCTGGAAAAGTATAACTGCAACAATTTTTATTTAGCCATGCTATGAATGATACAAAACCAAGAAAAATTCAGATCACTTCCGGTCAAAACAGAGAAATGTAAGAATACTAGTAGATACATATTTGCAGAGTATCAAAGTATTTTTAAAAAGGATCCATATATTTGGCCAGAACGAATGAACATTTGATGTTACTTAACAAAAGAAACGAAAAAAGGGAAGATAGATGGACAATATTATTATTTATCATATTGACATTCGTATAAGAGTTCAACAGACAAAGCACTAATTTAGCTTTATAAAAATTACAATTTTTCAAATTTTGAATTAAGTTTATGAAAATTTACCATTTTCAAAACTAACATTGTAAAATATTGAATGGCATTTAGGAAGTGATTTAAATATTACCGCACGTTTTTAATTGAGTAAAATACATAATTCCCTTGATTAATGTGACAAGTCATTTTTAGCTTTGTTTTTCCTTTTACTGTGATAAAACTAAATTTTGTTAATAAAAAGTGTCATAATTTTTTGTTAAAAAAATTAGCGAAATGTATAACATAAAACTCGGAAAGAACTAACAGTGGAGTTATAAAAGCACGCAAATTAAATTATTTTGCGTCTTCTTGGAGAAACCTCTTTAGCTATACATGTTTTTGTAATATAAACAAGACTTACTACTTAACAATACTGTGTTTACTTTGTTGATAGTGTTGCATGCGTGGTTGTTTTATTTTGGGGTTTGTTTTAAAAATGGAAGCAACCTTTTTTTAAAGCATAGATACAATAGTCATTAATGCTGAAGTTCGTCCCTACATATTGGCTTTTAAATAGGTTCAGAATGATTCAAGAAGGACGACAAACAATGAAATATTAATTTTGTAAAGTTTGAAGCTTATTAATATTCCTAAAATGAATAAGGTTTACCGAATAATTATTGCGGAGGCCGAACGTTATTGTATATAAACCCCAATGAATTGTAATAATGTAATTTAAAGTTTGGATGATTATATTCTATTCTGTTGAGGTTTTACAGTTATATTAAAGTTAAGACTACTACAAATTAATTTACAAATTTTGAAATGAGTATAAATTTTCTTGATTTAATGAACTTCACGTGCTTTTCAAAGACTATGATAAAAGGAACAATTTTATATATTTTACAATTTTGAAAATTATTCTGATAATCGTATTTATACAAAAAAAAACAAGAATAAATTGATATTGTATTACAATTTCTTTTGTCTTTCTAAAAGAATATTTCAGTAACCACAAAAACGGTACTGTTATGTAATGTTAATAATTTTCGTAAGTTTTACAATAACAATAAATAAGTTTCTCACCTGTTTTCCATCCCAACGTTTATATTCTTTCCATTCACCTAATCCCGGCCTCCAATACTCTAAAGTATATTCTTCGGCATACTCTTGACCACGTCCTCTATCGTATCGTCCTTGTGTCTGTATACCTGTTATGACGAACACATCTTCTAAATCTACTTGAAGGTATTCGCGAATTCCTTTCTCAACTTGCTGTTTTGGGCACCACGCACCGCCTGCCTTTTCCACGCGTAATCTGAAACGAATGTCTTGGTAAGATATAAAGTTATACTGCTGTTGTTGTATTATATTAGAATTTCACATAAGATAAATGTTTAGCGTGTTCCATATAAAAGAAGACGCCCTATAAAGAGTAGTTTAATTTCTTCGTAATTAATGTCTTCCCTCTAAAATATTTAACTATTCAATATTGTAATATTACTGTATGAACTCTTAGTTAAATCAATTGAGTCTTCTACAGACCCAGATAGCAAAAATGTGCAATTTTCTAACGATAGTAACTCTAAAAAGTAAGTGACGTAAATAAATCGTTAAAAAGTAGATTACTATAAGTTAATTTTTGGTTAAGAATATCCTAAGCTTTATAACTGTCGAGTTGCTTTTTAAATTACGTTTAAGCCGCCTGGTTATATAAACATTACAGTGTGGGGTTATTCTCTGAATACTTTTGGATTACTATAATACTGCCCACCTTTCATTTAGTTACACTTAACGTTCCTTCTTAGTTACATTGTTGTGACTTGTTTTCGGAAGCAGTACTTTTTCAAGTTACTTAATAGTAAACTTTACGTAAATTTATCTTAATGTCACTGTAACGACATGGTTAACAAATATTTCCAATTACTGTATACACGTGGATAAATAATTGTACATTAATAGTAGTATTGCAGTGACCATTTT
>JAHWXV010909104.1:0-10173 GCA_024586415.1 Phrixothrix hirtus
ATATATATATATATATATATATATATATATATATATATATATATATATATATATTTCCTTCATTCATTTATTTTTCAAGTAGTTTAGTTTATTTTGTTAAAAAAAACAAAATTTGCCATTTTATATGATTTCCAAAATTTACTATTCACTTCAATTTAGTGTTATTGTTAATTTACGAGTTTTATTATGTTCTTATTATCTGCTTGTTTAATGAAGTAGTTTTATAGTTTGGTAAGCTAATATTTAAAATTTTGAAAATTATTTTACTTCTTCAAATTGTTACTTAATTAAAAGTAACAATTAAGTTTTCTGATGATGGTATTACGTTTTCTTTAAAGTTATTAAAGCGAAACGATTGTCATATTTTCATAGTTTAAATTCCTTTTATTTGGATGAAGACGAGTACTTAACTTAATATTCTATATGGATACGCCCAATTTTACGCTATACTATTTACATTAGATTGTCTTGCAATGGAATTAGTACTATCTTCAAGAGGCTCTTTAGCGGTAGATGTTTGAGATTACGAGTTGCCAAGCACATTAGGTTATCTTGCAATGATTGGGTCAGGTTCTTTTTGGGGGCGTATGGAAAGAATTATTATAGTAAATCCAAACCAAGCTTTGGTTGTAGTATGTGCAAAATCTTTAGTAAAACATTTCTAAATACAGCATGAGTAATAAATAATACGGTCTTACAATAATTTGCTCTTAAGATGGTTGCTTTACTCTGTACCTAGTTACGTTTCAATACCAGTAGCTTCAATAATTCGAATTATTGTCGGTAGAACCCTGTAATAGAATTAAGCATGGTACCTTCAGATAACAAATAAGAAACGTATAGTATTAGATGCAACTAAACAAGAAGTTGAAAGAATCTTCTCAAGATAATTTTTATTACTTAAGGTAAATAGTGTCAGTTTATTTATCATAATTTATTCGTAGAACCAGGAATTACAGTTATGAACTGATGTAGTGTTACTTATAGGAACTTTAGTTATTTTTTTTACACAACCTATTAAGACTAACATGCATTTTTATTAATTTAGTATTTTGCAAATAAATCAGGCAATATGAAATTTTTAATTTGCAGTAAATAGAAATTAACTCTAAGATCGAAAAGATAATACAGCCGAATTCTCTGTAATTTGAATAAAACTATAAGGAAATTAGTTTAGAAATCCATGCCTGCATAATTGACTAGTTCAGTATCATTAGATTCCTGGAAAATTTAAAACACGCTTACATTTAATTAACTACAGCAATCGTATACAATGTAAAAAAAACAATTAATAGTGATTGGTTAGATCATGAAATATAGCTCATCCTATTAAAAAAGCATTGTTTCTTCATTTAACCCTACTTAGATTACCAGCAAGAACAGTTAATCGTAATAAATTCTATGCCATCCTTTTTACTTTTTCATCTACTAAACAGCAATGAACACAGTTTTCGACTTATTCAATTAATTCCCTTAAACAATTTAAAATACCATGTAAATTCTATTACCCACCCAGCAACACGTCTTTCTTGTTTTCAATTATTGCCAGGCACCTGACCTACTCAGACGCCACCTATTAATTGTAAATTTACCTAAACGTATTATTGTCACGTTTCTGGCATTTCGACAACCAGATAAACGAGTATATTAAAGCGACATGGCGTTATCAAACTAAATAAACTCAAAGCAATTAAATTGTGATTAAATAAGCAGTTAATGTGACGTCCTAACGTTAGAAATTTATATAAAATAATTTTTAGACAACTAATAGGTGAGGCGCTCCTCGTAAATCATACTAACCTATAATTCGAAACGCAAGGACACATATGCAAAGTGTATCTAAATCCTTTTTCAATAATAATAAAACAAATATTAAAGAGTAGTATAGCTACTGACGACGTTCTAAATAATCTGACGGAGGGGGATTTGGGGTAAGGGGCGAGGTAAGTTTTCCTACCTTGACGGTTGCTTTTGCGTTTTGAAAGTATAAGAAGTGAAAGCGAGCCATGTAAGTTAAAAGCATGTATATAGGTAACAGAAAGAGAGTATGGGTGTGGCTATAGGTATGGAGTTTTCTGAGTGCTGGTTAGAGTGAGCTCGAAGGGTGGGGTTATAGTGGAGCGAGACGACGGAATTATAACAGATGATGAAGCGTGTCTGAATAAGCATCAGCGATCGAGTAGGCGCGGCTAAGTGAAATATGGCCGCCAGTTTATTATAAATGAGCATATCTTGTTAGTAGCATATGATGATGTCATAAAATGGCGGGCTCACAATGTAATATACTAAGAGAAAAGCTTATAAAATGGCGCGTCAAAAATTCGAAAGTAAAAGAGCAAGCAATCAAGTTATAAAATGCCGAGATGACAATTGAATAGTGAAATATCGAAAAGTTCAAAATGCGTGTATATGAGTACTTCGAATGTGATAGTAATTTGCATAGTAATTTAAGCGTTAATAGCATATTTTAATTACTAAAATACGCGCTTTATGTTATGTTAAAATGCGCACATATATGAAGTTCGTACCTGATATGTACGTGTATTGATGCTAATTTGCATAGTAATGTTATAGTAATTTTATGCTTGTTGATATGGTGAAAAAGTTATAATTGATTGGCATTAATTGACGAAATTAATGTGTTACTGTAATACAGTAAGATAGGATAGAGGGATACATAAATGTCGGTCGAGTACGTAAGAGAATGATGGAAAATAGACACTTTGAGGTTTTAAAAAGTGTTAGATTGCTTTTTTCAAGTCTTTATTTCCAATTTTTGGAGGATAGGTTTATTTTTATTGAATACTAACGGCTTCTAACATGTTACATAACTATTTAAGAATTAAAATTTCTGAAGTTTTACGTGCTGTTTTATATTTATTTATATGAATAAGCTTAAGACTAATATTTAAATGATCTAGCTCTTTATATACGATATACTGGTCGATTTTACGTTCTAACTTAACTAAATCTATTGCTGGTTAATTCCTTACGACGTCTTAAAAGATGTTGATGCTCTTCTACTTCTAGTTGTGATAGCTGCTGCTTACCTATTTTTCGAGTGAGATAATGATCCTGAATATTTAATTATGATGAAATCATTAAAACTGCTGATGAAGATATAACTAAAGTTCAAATGCTTGCTTGTAAATGAAACAAAATACATGTAGACTAGTGAAATAAGTTGCTTCCAATATACTTCACTCTGCATACCCACACATCTCAGTCTCATATCTTGGTGGAATACCTGCGCCCAATTTAAGCGATATGATAGAACAAGCCGGTTTATATCCGCATGAGAACACGTAAAGAGTTCATTTGTTCCTCCGTCACCTATTGTTTATTTAAGGAATATAAGTGTCTGTATATTCAAAACAAACATGACCGATAGTATCCAGTTTGCATTTAAATAGTTCAGTAGCAAAGCTTCTTTTTAGCTGTTATTAAAATTAATACTGAGGGTTTGTGTTTTTTAAGAATAACTAATAGGAATTCTTACGATTTATTTAAGATGCACTATTATGAAAAAGAAGAAGAATGAGTAACAAACGGCAACGCCTGTGACGGTTCGTTATTTGCAAACCGTAATGCAAATATAATAGATGATAACGATAGTGAAAATACAGGTACAGCCATTAGTGGTACCACTAATAAGAGGAATCAAAACGAGAAGTGTCATCATCATGCTAGTGCTAATAGATATCATTGCTATTACAAATATATAAACAAACAGTTATTACACATACAACAAAGTACCAGGATTGAAGGATTTTTAAATTATATTCTGCATCAATTTCATGACTATGAATGTAATTATATTCATCAAAAATATATTGAAATAGGAATGCACGTTAGCCGTCACCTGAATTCTATATTTCGATCGGGTTGTGTAAATTACGATGATAAACATCAAAGAATAATCAAAGAATTGTACTAACCAAGAATTACTGCGTTTCCATGATAACATGGGAAAGGTTGGTTAAAGTAAAAATAAACGAGACTGAAATACGTGTAAAAGAAACTTTTCCGACTACAAGCGTTCTATAATGTTATCGAAGTCTATAACGCATGTTTCAAGTGCAGCCGGTATCGTCATGGATGAATAACTAGAAAACGGTGATGTAATTGCTCTAAGTTCGCTAAAAGTGAATCTAATGAATTATTTTCTGCAAATGACATACTCAGTTATGAACTTGAAATGTTGAGTAAATCGAAAATGCTATCTGATATTAGAACTTACGTTATAAAGTCGTTTGTGGGTTTAAATGGCTCCGGTATTATGCAGAAAATGATTTTGGTTAGATCATGATCATCTATATTTTTATAAAGGCGCAACTGTAAATTATAATATGACGTTAACAAACGTTTGCTGGAAAATTGCTCATATAGTTCTAGACGTTCAGGCATAAGTTCAACTACTCCATTCGCTTTGTAAATCTTCAATTATTTCAATCCCCTTCAAATAATGGGAGCTGTACGAGTTGCCCATGTTAAAGCACACTAAAAACGACATTTGGCCTATAAAGTCTTCAATTAGATTTCAAAAACCGTGATGGATCCTGTTCGGGTTCCAAGAGAATCAAAAGTCTAGTAAGAATATAGACACGCCTAAATTTCAATATCTTGACACTACAAATCTAGCGCTCCATTTAAATTATGAAATATATTCGTATGAGCACATCCGTTAGAACTTTAGCGGAGATGAATATTCACAAACCTATGTGAATTATCTAAATTTCCAAGATTGTTACTACGATTAGGAAATAATTAATTCCACATATAAGTATAATAAATTTAAATGTCTTATGTGTCCTATCTTTGTAATTGATCATTATATGCAAAATGGAGCTTTGAAGCATTCTGCGATTGACTTAAAGTCAGAAATTGAATCGTATCGGGAATTTGAAGAATGTTCCTTGGCATACTGTTTAATAATTCACGATTGCATTGTGCAGTTCAGACCCCGGCGAACGAAATAAATAAAATTAAAGCTCTATAATCATATATTCTTAATTTTTGAATTCCTTAAAATTGTAAACAGATATTAGTAGTGAGTAGTAGTTAGAATAAGGATATTCTATCATCATTATTATATCTTTCATGTATTGTATTCAAACAATAACATTTTAAAACTATTGCAGTTGTTTCCGTTGATGTATGCAAACTATTCACCGTTTTGTATCTGAATTTCCGGCATACCTATTTTACTTAGAGCTGCCACTTCGAAATGAAAAAAACCAATCAAAAGCAGTTTTGCCTATTTTGAATTTAAATATGGAGAACCAGGATTTTAATAATAAAAGGTTAAAAAGACATAGACAGTTATAAGCAACACGATTAGATGTTTAATAATAGCACCGAGCAATACAGAAGAAAAAAACCTAGCAATTACTCTACTAATTGACTAGAACGAACTGAAATTCGAAAATATTTATGTGCTCTTAAAGTTTCAAGGCCCACTACTACAGATTTAGCGAAAAGCAAGTATAATACCACCATGGGAAACAGAATAAAATTCTATATTCAGATTTGATGACGTAACTTGCGACAGGCACCATCACATTCGAGCTTACTGTAGTATGGGTCGTCGCAATGCAGTAGATGGTTTTCATCTAACCCAAACGTCTGCATCTTCCTAAAAATTTAATTCGCGATAACGTGAACATGCAATCTTTGGTTAAGCAAGAGCACGAGCTCTTGTTAAACGCAAATTTAAAGCTTTACAGAAAAATAAATTGCTAGCTGAGAAGTTAGTGGAACGAAAATATAGTCGTATTATAAAACCGCTAAATACAATTGTATCTGAACTTGAACAGAAATCTACTATGACAAATAAACGAGACGTTGGACCAGTAAAGCAGCTAGTGAGAATAACGAAGGCGAATATGCAGACGCAAATGAATATGACAAAGATGGCGGCAACAATTCCGAATAAGAACCAAAAATAGGTTCATCACACAAAAGTTTAAATGGCTTTCTAAAGTCACTTGCCACTCTAACTATAAAGTCAACTCCTGCTAGTGATATACTTAATGCACTTTCACTTAAATTTCATTCAACCCCTACATTACCGCGTGTAGCGACAGGTCTTAAGAGAACAACAACAATTAGAAAAAGATAACTTAAAGGGATTGGCAGATACAAAAGCATCTTTTAGAACAATCGAAAAAACAAAGCAAGAAACTAAAACTAACGGTATCTCATAGGGTATATAATACTGGTGAAAATACAAGAATGCAATCTACTTTACAGCCTGTTGTTAGTACCAGCTCTAGGATAAAAAAGGTATAAAGAAGGGAGGCGGCGGCAACAGACTAGTTCGGTTATTCAAAATAGATAAATCTAAACGTGTTGAATACAAATATAGCAATAACATACATGAACTAATTGCGCAGTTACAATTACTATGGAGTGGAAAACTTGCCAGATATACCATAAATCCGAATGAGATTTTAGCAATATTGGAAAAATTGTGTGAAGACGGTTATATTAAAGGAATATCAAAGGAATGCATCTACATCATTTCTACAAAAGAAATCTAATTCTAATTCAATTAAACAATTTTGTAATGGACATTGGCAAGTTTGGTAGGATTTTTAATAATAGTATACCTAGGATATCAATAAAGTGTGAACCAGATGGTGCATACAAAATAAAAAAGGATGACAATTTCCGCTCACAAAATAAAACTTTAATTAACGTAGCAAAACCAATACAAAGTACAGATTTTGCAAATAAACTTTGTACAACAGAAACAATCATGTAGAGCGTTGATGATAAGAAGAAGGAATATAAAGAAATTTTTCGACATTTTGAACGCTCAATGGTGAGGTTGTTGCATTTTCTACAACCGTCGAGGAGAACAAGGGCCTAGAGAAGAAGCTGGATGCCTTGCAAGAAGAAATATGGAATGCTGTTAGCGCTGATATGGAAATAAAACTTAAAAATGCAATGATTTCTTACATAAGAGACGCAAAGCATAAGAAGCATCTGTAGCGTCTTGATACAACAAAATCTTAAACTTAAAATTCACTTTATAAAGTTTTTGAATGTTGGTATTATAGACAGTCAACATTACACAGGCGGAAAGATTAGGGAACTATCATTAGTGTTACAAGGGAAATCTACTGCAAGTGTGAAATAATGAATACATAGATAATTGTAAACTAGTTGTACGAACCTGTTAGAAAACATTTTCCTAGAAGACTATAAAAGGCCTCGTTAATCTGTGGCAGGCTGGTTTGACTAAATTCTTACCATATTCAAAGAACAATAGCGGATACAAGAACATATTGGCAGTAATTGCTTACTTTTCGTAGGTAACAAACGCCATGGAAGTTCCTCTGCAAAATGATTGCATCAACAAAGCACCGCAAATCCATAAACTTACACGCTAATGCAGGGAAAGAATTCTACAATAATAAAACCATAAAAACTTAGGGTTTCCTTCACGTTTGGCGATAAATTTTCGCCGTTTGTATAAATAATTCTAGTAAGAAAATGATTGCTATTAATTTTCACGAGTGCTTCCAGCACATTCAGTAAGCCTTTAACATTCTCTACTTTCAAATTTTACAGTTTGGGTTAACGTTCGCGGACAGTTTTATAAATTGCTCCGATTGTGTTGCATTTGATAGGTTTGGCCATTTAGTAATTTATTTGTTGTGATTCGTTCGGTTGTCGTTTCTTCTTTCAGTACAAACGGAGCGACTGTATGATACAATATACTGATACATTTACTACAAATTTCTATTTTGACGTTTACCTGTTGTAAAACATTTAGGCCTATTAAGCCATCATTAAAATTGATTTTGTTGTAGCAAATATCAAACCAATTGAAGTATGGGAAATTCTAGACTTCGCTATGCTTTGATATTTCATGTGCTGTATTTACTTGAACAACTTCATTGTAAACGCATTTCCGGCAATGAGTATAGAATAACTCTGGTTTTAAAAGTGTTTTCAAGGAAACTATGTGGCACTCATAATGTGTTTGCAGTATTCATGTCTTGTTCTTCAAATTTCTGCCCTAGGCTATTAACTGAGCATTTGGTCTTTCTCAGTTTTGTCCTTGAGATATTACCCGTATCCTTATTCGTATGCATGGTAGTACACCTTTCATTCATTATGCTTGTTATAAAATGGACTAAAAGATCCCCATCTTCTGCATAGAACAGTTCTATTGAAATGAAGTTTCTATACAGGTTGATTGGTTGTACATACTATTTTGTTTGACAGGGTATCTCGACGAAATTTGCGTTTGTTATGAAACGATTGTTTTAGTTATAGATTATGTATTCATTGGTATTATAGGAGTCTTTTACATCAATGCAATTAAGTTAAATACATTTACATTAGACGGTTCTGCTATTTGGTAGTTCATTAGCTGTTGCATGTGCTCCATTTCGAAGAAAAATCTCGTTCTATTAACATAAGGTTGCTAATAAGTTTTCTTTATATTTTGATTTCGAAGAAATTGATAATTCCATTCTAGTTGTGGTGTCATTGACATATTGAAAAATTGATCAGTCGTGTCATTTTTTCTGATAATCTATGCTACTTTGATATATTTTACTTATGAAAAAATCATGTATCTTGTTCTTTTCTTACAGTTTTAAATGCAATTTCCATCCAAGAATGTGCTCTTGTTGATACGTATCGCGATAGTGGTTCCCTAAATCCACGTAGAAATGCTTTTAAAATTAATTTTGACCTGCCATTAATGCTGATCAATTACAGAATCTCTTTAGATTCCTCAAAATTTGAATTCGTTACTGCTTTAAATTTTTGGAAACCATTAATAAACAATATGGAATTTTCGCTAATGTTTTGATAAAGTGCTGAAATACCAAACGTTAAAGGTTCCTTAGATATTAAATGACTCAAATTATTTATCAGTAATTGTTTACGATGTAGTATGGAGTTGTCAATAGCATGTCGGACTATTGCTATAGTGGCTCCATTCTTTAATACGATATATAATGGCTACCGTTTCATCTAGTATCAGGGATCAGGTTGAGAGAAGTAAACGATTATCCTTCTGGTGCATGTGTATTCTCTGACAAAAAATTCTCAATTACCGTTATAACACGGACTTTCGCTTAGGAGGTTCATTTGGAAACATTCTGGGTAACTTTTAGAGGTGTATGTATGTTCATTCATCATAATATTATTATCTAGGTCTTCCGTTTGCTTCGTTATTTATTGCCCTTTAGAATATTAGGGAGATAAATTTGCACCCTTAAAGGCTACCTCCTTTATTGTAAATGGAGTAGGACGTTCTAATTTTGAATAGTTTTGCTCTAAAGATTGTAATTTGTCATTATATAATTTAAAATCCCTTACAATTTTCGAACAAATTACGCAAAAGAAATGTTCAATATTACCATTACCACTTGCTTATGCTAATTTATTATTTTGGCAACTATTTGTAAAGAAGCTCTTATAATTATAAGCATTTAAATATCTATTGAAATAATATTTATCAAGGATGTTGTTTTCATAATTTCTTGCTACCGTTTCACTTCACGGCTGCTTTGGTGATGTGTTCCAGAAGTTGTCTTGAGGAAATTTCAGTTAATCTATTTTGATTATAAAAATTTCAATAGCTGGAATGGTACTTGTTATGTGAATTTCTCGACCAATTCCTATCCTTTAAAGTACAGCTTGAAAATTTTCCGAGCATTGGTCTATGTGGATCTGATTCAGGCAAAACACTAAGAGTTGGTGTTTTCTAAAATTTTTTTCGATATTATCATTCATAACCCTACCAATTGCGCCAATTTCGTTATTTAAATTAGTTTTCTGATTTTAAAAAACTTCAATTTGGATAACGATTATTGCATTAGACGTTGCAAACAGGCTTATACGTAATAATATGTTCCTTTTATCTATTCTGATACAAGAAAGTTATTTATTACTTAATACTTAGATGAGCTTAATATAAGTAACATAACTGTAAACTTTAAAATTCTGAGTTTCAATTTAAACACAGCTACCAAAGGTAAAATATTGACGGCGTCCCAACCTGCCAAACTCAAAAACGCTAATTTTACAGGAAACCAACATCGTAGATGTTTTAAAAAGTCTAGAAAGGTGGTTTGTTGTCTAGCCCATTGATATATATATATATATATATATATATATATATATATATATATATATATATATATA
>JAHWXV010909195.1:0-12225 GCA_024586415.1 Phrixothrix hirtus
TGCAATTTGATGTAAACTTTTGCCTTGTTTAAATAATAAAATCATATTTTCTCTATCACTCACAATATGTTCTTTCGTCTAAAGGACATTTCTCACCAAAGTGTGATTTAATGTTGTTCTATTTATTAGGTAAACTGCCAAAAACGACCCAGTAGTTCCTACATTAAATTGAAATAAAATGGGACTACTGTATAGAATTTACAAGCGATTATCTTACACAATAGCTGAGATGTTCAAGTACTTTATTAATATGAATTTTTCGTTTTTATTTAATATTTTTATTAGTTTCTTCAATATTGAGTATTAATTATACCGAATGTTCCTAAGAATAGTATTATAATAAATTGTACATAATGAAGTTTTTGAATTTCATTTCAAACATCCCTTTTAGTGCCAAATCCAAGGTGTTCAAATACTTTATTGGCCCACTGTATATACTAAAGATAAAGAGTTTAAACTTTACTCTGTTGTATAGTTTTAAAAATCGTACTTTTTACAACATTTTCTAACCCAGCTTTTAAAAGGCTCATATATTGTGTGATTAGGGATGCATGTCCTCTACATCACTTTCCGTTTTTTAATTTGGTCCTACAATATTTTATTTATTTCTGTTCAAAGCCGGGACCAGCACTTTTGCGTCCGATAGTAAATACATGTTATCTTAATAGTATCCTGACATGTTTTAGCAGGAATAACGCAGCGGCTGATATGTAAGCTTTTCAATTAGCGAAAAAATAGAATGGGAATTTAGAAAGCGTTTATGATATATTGAAATATTTAGTTATGCAACTCGGTAATACACAATCAAGTTCAAAATTAGTGCTATAGTATTTATATTCGCTTTATTTGCACCTTGCTTAATCACGAAAGTAAATATTACGCTATGATTTATCATTCGGTAATATACAATCAAGTCCAATATTAGTGCGATAGTATTTATATTCGCTTTATTTGTGCCTTGTTTAATCACGAAAGTAAATATTATGCTATGATTTATCATTTTCGAGCTGTAATTGATGCGTTTTCTAATTCTTTGTCACTCATTATAAATCTTAAACACTACCAGTCAACGTATGTGATCTGTATGTACCCGAATATTAATTCCATTAAGAAAATAAAATGAATCAATTTTCTCATCGCGTACAATTTCCGCTTATAAGGAGAACGCTCCAGTTGGTCATCATAGATTTCAATAAGAGTTTGTGGATATGTTAACTGCTATTTAAACTGCATAACGCACTATTCAGACATTCTAGAGAAAATGGCAATACAAGTTTCCTTGTATGGTAAGTAGCATTAGTAAGGATCTTTTCAGTTAAAAATAGTTCCGCTGAAATGCACTCCTCTATGTCAACATGGGATGTATATTTTTATAGACAAGCTAAAATATGTTTTTTAAATTTAATTTTTAATTGCGTAATTTTTAGCAAACAGTGAATTTTGTGTTAAATAATTAAACAAACTTAGAAATTGTACATTATAATGTAAAATTAATTTAAATGTGAAATGTAAAAGAGATATACAATCAGGAGCTGACTAAATAACAAATCTATCATTGCAGCTGTGCCAACAAATAAGCAATTCACTTTAATGGGGAAACTTTTATTGTCATTTTCTCGAGAATGTCAGAGTATCGCGTCGTATGCTTTCATATAGTCTAAATAAGACCTATTACAATATATTCACAAAGTTGCGTTGAAATCGGCGATGATCAATTGGCGAGTTCCCCTAAATTGCAAAAAATTACCTTCTTTTAATAATAACAATATGACAATACCTTACGATTTCATCTTAAAATAGTATTTGTTCATGTAGCATTTGTTGTTTAGAAAAGACAGCAGTTATTGTACGACATAATCTCAAATATATAGGGTGTGGGCATTTGTATATAATAAATTCGACCGAGTATTGTATTTAAATCTCCAAAGAACAAATACTCAAACCGAAACTGTTTCGTTTTGGCGGTCAGTTGCGTCTGTAGGTTCTTTTTTCATTTCTATTTTCTTTAGCGCATTTTTTATTGATTGAATCACTTTTTGAGATTTAGTTACACTTATGATTATAACGCACTTTTATAAAATCGTTTCAACTATTTAAAGGTTGAGTTAAGTACATCATATTACACAGTTCAGTACAGGCGTAACAAGTTTTCAACTGTATTTGTTCGATCTGAATTTATTAAATTGTCGATTTTGTTTAATTTCGCATGACATTTTCGATTAATTTTGGTTTTCCTCATGTTTGCGTTTCAAAAAATGGGAAGGTCAACTGTTATTGGACGAAAATATTTCCTGAACCGAATTAAATCACTTCAGTGACTGGATTAAGATAATAATTTAAATGTATCAATATTTAAAAGGCAGTTTAATCATCCAATCATCTGTCAAATACTATTATATACTATACAGTGTGATTTTTAAGTTGATAATATAATTTTAACCATGTATTCTACTCATTAAAATAGGTAACTTTTCCAAATAATTTTTTTGGAAATTCCGAAAAATGAACGAAACTAATTACAGCTCTTCGTCCCTGATAAGTTCCTGTTTTTTTGCGCACGCCTATGTTTGTTTGTTGTTTTTTGTATGTTTATGATAATAATGAACTAATAGATTTGATATTTATTTACGGGGAGTGCTGTCAAAATGCTGTTGTTGGTTCTCACTTATACGAACAACGCTTTCACCGACACGACGGGTCCATTCCAACTTCAGAAGTTTTATTAATCTTCTTCAACGTCCTGATAATTTACGTGAATATCGTGGAAAACGGGAAGGAAGATCAAAAATGAATATCGTGAATGAGGAAATTTTAAATTTTGTCGAGGAAGACCCGACAATAAGTACTCTTAAAATCGCACGTCAGTTGAATGTAAGCCAAACTAAAGTATGGAAGACATTGTGTGAAAATCAGCCAAGTATATATAATGCGCAATGTCCAAGTTATTGCTGATGACCGCAAAATAACTTTCAATTTTTGGTATGATCTTCCTAGATAAAAATGCCAGCTTCACCGTTGGCGCATAGTTGTTTTAGCAACTTAGTAGTCGTTGCGGGTATCAGTTCTTTGAGTTTATGCGACCTGTAATATCTAGTTCAAAGTTACCTATAAGAAGTATTTTCTAAAACATGCAGTCGCGATGTTAAGAAACTCGAGATACACTTTAAAAAGAAATGCCATGCTATTTTGTGGATCAAGTTTCAAGTATCTATGACAGTGGGTAATACCAAAGATTATAAAAGGAGAATATGTGCGCCTTGGTATAAGGTACAGATAGGAAAATTTTCAAACTTGTTTTGGATGTAACTTTTGTTTACAATGAACACTGCCAAAAATTTTGCTAAAGATGTACATATTGCGAAGTACATGATGTTGCTTTATACAGGGTGTCACGTGTATATGGTGGCTAAATGAACGTCTGTCAACATTTTTAATCTCATCCATAATAAATTGTGACAATTAAAATTAAAAAAGTCGTTCACTGAGAAGAATTCTTACCATTATATGTTATGTAGGTCATTTCAAAAATTCAAGAAGATCCATGTACCTAAATTTCATTCTTGTTGGAAATTTTCAGTATCGAATAACTTCTGGTGCTTTTAAAATAATAAAGCACCTACTTATGGTCCTGTAACACGAATATTACGATATTAATTTGTAGTGAAATCTGAAAATTTACATTAGAAGGAGATATTTAACAAAGCTCAAAGTAATGGAAAAACCATTCATAAAAGGGGCGAATTCAAAATAGTTCTCATCGTTAAACAGCCTAAATTATGTAAATAATAAAAATAGTCATTCCAAAAACTCCATAAGATCTCTATACTTAGGTTTCAGTCTTATTTGAAATCGAATATTTCTGAAGTTTTTAAAATGTTAAAAACAAACTTCTAGGCTAAGTACGAGTATATATATACCGGTTATTAATTAAAATTAAATTAAATAACTCGTTTTACCATGTCGTTTATTTAGTTTCAATTATAACATACTGCATCCTGTATTTTTTTTAAGAAAATGATTTCAACTGTTTGGGCGTTCCTCTCGTAAAAATCCAAATATATTAATTTTTTTTCTACAAATTTAATATTAATAAATTGTAACTGTCAGTAAAGAAATTTTACAATTGGTAATTTTTTCCTTACATCACGACTATAGAAATAATTACTGCAAACATGGAACAGAACTTTAACATTTCTACAAACAACTACTAAATTCTGTAGAATGCCTAAATGAAGCTATCTCCATGATGATTTCTGAAATATCAACCTAAAGACTACTTTTTTGCTACTGTTCGAATGTTTTTATTAAAAATATAAATGTAAGTTACAGAGTTCATTTAGCTACTCTATAAACACATAGATGTCAAATTAATCCACGATTATATATCAGAAAGTTCATTTATATCAGTCCAAAAACATTGCATACGTAGCTATGCAGGATGTTAACTATATAGGTGCACTATTTAACACGGGTTCACTGGGCCTTAGTGAATATAAATGTATAAAAAAATTAAATTTTTTCAAAAAACCTTTTTACAAATTTTCGCGTAATACTTGATCACAAATATGGATCTGTTGGCCTGCATTCAATCATAAGATATATTTAGAATACAAAATACTTTGTTTTCGCATTACAACTCGCACTCCATTCAATCGGTTTGTGTTTGAAGAATTAAATTTGCTATTTGGATGTTATTTTTGTAAAAGTTTATATACAGTGTCATTCAAAAAATAGGAACACTCAATAACGTTTTTATCGTGCAATTGATAAAAGAAAACATTAAATAGTTTTTGTCTATGAGCATGAGTGATGTTTGGTGGCACTTTCAAATATTTTTTGTATTTCCGATAAACCGGAAATGAACACAACTTTGGTTTTTTAAATGACGCCCTATATTTTTGTTGCATTTTGATACTCCATTTTTTTTCATTCTGCACATATAAGTGCAGGATATGTAATTGCTCAAGATTGCCGTTGTCTACATGTAACTATCATAAAACAACAGACATCGTTTAAAAAGCAAAATATCTAGAATATCTGATATATTACTGTATACAGTGCAGCAATTCTCCGTGAATTGTGATTATACTCACCCACTATTATCAATTAATTCACTTTTTCGCTATTATTTATTGTTATTACACACTGTAACGTTGAATTAATAAATTTCGTCAAATTTGAGATTTTACAGGTAAACAGTAATTCTGACAAATTTGAAGTTGTTTTCTGTGGCTATAAATATTTTGCGTTTTAAAAGGCTGTCTGTTGGTTTACAATAGTTACAACTGTATTAAACAATTACAAATCCATTCGTGGGATCTAGCGCCAAACTTTCTTAAGCAATATCTATAAATTTTATATGTGCAGAATGAGAAAAAATGGAGAATCATAAAATGCCACAAAAAATACAAGATGTCACTTAAAAAACTAAAGTTGTATGCATTTCTGATTTAATCGGTACTGCAAGAAAATATTTGAAAGTGCCACTAAAAAGCACGGATGCTCATAGACTCAGAGACCAAAAGCTATTTATATTTTTTTTATATCGATCACAAGATAAAAACGTAATTGAGTGTTCTCATTTTTTTTAATGCTGCTGTATATTAGTTTTATAATTATGTATAATTATAGATATTATAATAATTATGTATAATGATTATGTATTTAAATTTGTTTATTTTCCTATAAAAATATTGTTTAATTAATTAATTAAACATTATTATTTTTGTAATTACAAAAATAAGAATTTATACTGAAATTTTATCATATCAGGTAAACTTATTTTTATAGCATGATAATAAAAATTATTTTAAATATGGAACGTAACGTTAGCATTTCTACGAATACGTTACTAAATTCTGTAGAATACCTCAAGTTATTTCTATGTATGCGTTTTTATAAAAAGATATTGCTTTTAGTAGAAATTGTGATTAAAAAATTCACATTTTTTTAAGTGTTCAAAAACTTTATGTTAGTGAACACATTCAAAAATCGTTTTCGTAATTTTCTTACGATATAAACGTATACATTGAAATTATTTGTTTTTTTACTAATCCATGACGTATGTATCGGACCTTATTGAATAAGAAAACCTTAATTTTGAGTTATAGTATTAATAAATATGTAGATTATAATAATTTTAAACACAATTTAAACAAAGTATTGATTAAAATTCTTTATTAATAATAAAATGTATCGTAAAAGTATTACATTTGTTTTGTATAACATCTAGTAGAAGTCATTGAACAGTTGTACAAAATTATTTTATGAACGACTATAGTTGTCTAGACTTAACATACAGGGTTGGACTTAAAATTTTAATTATATATATATATTTCCTGAACTATACAATTTAGGAAAGCAATCTATTATAATGTTTTTGTGGTGCATACCACGATGTATCCACGTTTAAATGTATTCTAAAATATACTTTTTATATAGAATTATGTGAAAACAGAAAATAAAAAATATGATGTTAAAATAGTTCTCATCTAATTTAATTTTAATGATAAGTACGTCTGTAAAATGTAGGTCAACAACAATAAACCTAGTATTTGTAATACAATATCGGATTTCAGTAAAGATATTGAAATAAATGTCCAGGATCCATTAGTAAACGAATAACAAATATAAGACTACATACACGTATCGTACATATTTATTTTTGCTTCTTGAATATCGACTATTGATTTGTCATTTTTAATACGTCCAAGTAAGTTATTTTCAACGTTTAATTGAAAAGTCGTGTGCATTGGGTAGTTAGTTAAATTCATTTTTTAGTGAAATTAAGTATGGTAACTGTATAAATAGTCTCACTTAATAATTTTCTCATTCTTTACAATAACTAGACTGATTTATTTTATGCATATCGATTTTAGGGCGTTTTACTACTGTTATCACGTAATGTGTACTATTTGTTGACATGTGGTATTACGATTAAATTGTAAAATTCTCTAAACATTTTAAAAACAAACAGGGCACCATGTCCTGGTTGTAGGTATGAACGTGTAGCATAAGTGATTGAATAATCACCTAAATTAGTGGAATAATCCGCATACAATTGTTTCTACCCCTGTGCATGTAAATGTTCGTTCTTGTACAATCTAGTTATTATGTGAATGCCTCATGTTTAAAATGTGTATTCGTTCAATTAGGGAATTAATAATTTATCTAGAAATATATCGGGAGTACTATAATACCACAGAACTGGCTATAATGAAACAATACGTTTTTTATCAAAAATCAAATTCTTAATATTCAAAGTGGATGCCTATACATACTTCAACATAAAATCACCTACAAGAAAAAAATTAACGGAAATCTTAGTTAAATTCTTCCCCTAAAGATCTTGCGGAATTCAATAGTTCAGCAGTTCAGTAGCTCAGTAGTTAGTATCACCGATTTCACTAACGTCAAATTCAATTATTTATAATAATTATGGACATGATGCTTTTATAACAGAATTGATGACATGTTAAATTTTTCTAATTTCTTTTCGTTTGTCGTAGAAAAAGTATTGTATGAAATTCGAGGGCACGGCTAATTACGCACTCGCAAAATCATCGGAGTCGTCTACGACTTGCGCTTACAATGTTTTCGCTCGTTTGTCATTAACTTCTTATCACTTTTAATACGTAATATATTACATGTTTTAAACCCATTTTCAATTTATTGATTTCACTAATTCTAATTAATGGGCAAAAAATTGACATCTCCTGAATGTTAATTTTTTTCTAAACGTACAGGTAGAAAAATAAGTTTTACTAAAAATAATTCGTTTAAAGTTAAATGAAAATTATGTCGAGATTATTGTATAAGGTGTTTCAAGTTTCTTTGAAAAATGTATATACAAGGTGGCTAAAATAATCTGAACAGTTTCTTTTGCATGTCACTTTTGATTAAGACATACATAGAGTTTTTATCCTTATATGTGAAAAATTGGGGTAACCAAATGGCCTTTCCATCTTGAATTTAAACATGCCTTCTTCTCACTGCTAAAATCAAATATTGCTATCTTCCGGTATCTGTGACAACAAAAATTTATTATCATTATTATATAGTACCCTATATTGACTCTCTGAACAACACCAATGAAGAATTGTTACGGCACACCAAATCGTTACACCAGCTGGGTACAAGTGGTTTTTGGTGAATTGTTGAATTCACACTGCTCTAAAATTGGAAGTATTCGTTGTTAACATAGCTACTGAACCTCAAATATGATTCAATGTTCATCATACAATGTGTAATAAAGTCCTCGTCCATTACTAAGCTACGGAAGCATCCTAGACGCAATTGCTTGTGTCGAAATAGTGGATTTCGATTAACTTAATTGTGTATGGAACAAAATTCAAGTCTCCCAAGTTTTCGTTATAGAGAAACAGAAGATTGAACAACTAAATAAATATACAAAAAATTAAATTTTCTTAAATGTTCAGCTTACTTCTCACCACGTCTACTTTTTATATTGAATCATTCAATTGTATTACATGGTTTACGTCAACGAATTGTACATTTTCAAAAATAAATTAATAAATTAAGTACTTAAAAATAACAATTCAAATTAAAAATTTTATTATACTATATTTTAGACTTATCGGTTTATAAAATCATATATTATGTACATAAAATGCAACATACCTATGTATAGACATACGTAATACATACATTAATTCGTTTTTATAGACAATCGTCTAATTAAGCATAAGTTTTTAATATGTACATAAGGATAATGTAATAAAAAGTTCCGTAAAGCATTTTTAAAAATAGATTGTTTCCTATTTTCAAACAATTTCTATGGGTCTAAAGGAATAAAAACGGGTACTGAACTTTATAATAAAATGAAGGTTAATATAATGAGTCAGACGGCTACAAAAATGTAGATGTTGTATGTAAAGCTGTTGTAAGTCATCATTATTACTCACAGTAATATTAACGCGTAGAAATACAGAATTTATAAAATTACCAGATATAACTTTTAAACAAATATTACATATGCATACACACATGAATACATAACATGCATATTATACATACACAAATATTTCTTTTATTATGTATTTAGTTACTAGAATTTGTTTAGCATCTTTTAATAGTATTTAACAATTGAAATTTTTAAATAACAAAATTATTACGACCTCATTAAGTATAATTATGGAGAAAGTATTCATACACACATATGTATATGAAAGCTTCAGGATAATAAAGTATACGACGCGTAGTTATATATACAGGGTGCTCCGAATAATATGAGATTACTTTTATGGGTGAAAGGAGATCATACATACACTACAATATGCGTAAAATTAAAAGAAATATGTATTTGTTTTATAATTATGAACAACAGGTTACCTATGGTTGTGTTAAGACTGAACTGTTAACTTATTGATAAAATTATAACTGACCTACCTAAAGTATCAATTTTCAGTATGCACGCTATGGTTTTACAGCTGCAACAGGCTTAATTCGATTTGTTTATTGTATTAAGAGCGTTCGATATCACGTGACTTTTTCAATCATGCAAAACCAGTCCCCTTATTTTTTCATTTCCATAACATATCTAGTCTTATTGGTGAATAGGCGGTACTTACTCACCTCTGATGCGCTTATCTTTTATCCAATTGTAGGAAGAGAGAATACGAGCAGATAGATTCATACTTCGATATAAGTGGCAACATTGGCATAATTTAAATTAATATGTAACATAACCTCTGAAATGCGTTTAGATTTTAATGTTTAGCATGAACGTTTATATATAAATGTTTATTAATACTTAGAATTAATTAAGTTATTGATCCTGAAAAATTGCATTTTCCGTAATTTACAATAAAACGTTATAATAATAGAGGTAAGTTAAGTAAAAATTCGTTTATTATTTAAAACTATAATGAGATTTTTATAGACTCACATTAGAAAAAAGAAACATTGCTTTATTCTATAATCAATTCATAATGCACTGTTGTATACATTTCTTATAGAATGAGTAAACGTTTTGTTTTGCAGGAGTGGATGAAACTTTAGCATAGTTCTAATTATCTACGGGCAAATCCAGATCAGTCCACATCTCAGGAAGAGCAGATTTTATACGTTACCTATTATGTGGAAGTAGAAATTATTCAAGAAGAACGTAAACATTGTAGCTTTGTGTTTATAGAATGCAAATATAAACACTTACTCGTACTACATATTTGGTAGGAGGTACTACATATAAATACCAAAGTAACACATTTTAATGATAGGTTTATTTGAGAAGTATAACTATTTTCTTTGAAAGATGTTTGTCCAATGTTATTGGGACAGGGAAAAGTGATGTGCAATAATGGCAATATCAACAAAAAAAAACGTATTTAGCCACTGTTAAGTTAATTGTGTGTTCTAGTTCAGTAATAACACAATGCCTGGATTATACAGTCACTAAGAATTAAGCATCCTGTTTATACAAAAATTAAGAACTAATATTACCTACCAATTCTAATAACTAACTTTTATACTCGCAAATAATGTATTCGATCATAAATTTAGTTGAGAAGTATATAATTAGTTAAAAATATTTTACGTTTAAAATAAATAAGTTAAGTTTAAATAAATGTTATCAAGCAATGTGCTAATTTTTTACATAATTAAATATTTTTGTAATTTATTAAATATATTATGGTGTAAATAATTTATAAATAAAAATAAAGTTTATAAAAAGAGTAGTTTCTGGTTCATTATAATAGTTTATTTACTTTCCACAAATCACACATTACCAAACTAAATATACATAATAATAACTGATACAATAATCTTTTATGTATGAGAAAAACAAACAAATCCTATATACTGTTAATACTGTGACGGGCGTAAATAACGCGTCAATTCTGGTTTTATTAACTATATAATGTATGCTTCACGGAAAATGCTTAAATTTTATTTATGCCGCGTTATTATAACGCTTTCAGCAATATGTAATTTTAATTGGTTAATTTTTGTTTATGCCATAGATTTTTTTAATTTTTGCAGGACTAAATTTACTTTATCTCTGGGAGTAAAGCAAAACTTTAATCCCTTGAGGTTAAAAGCGTTGCTTTAGTCTAAATGTAGCGCCTTGATTCTAGAAGTCCAAAAATAATTTTAAGTTTGATTTACAACTTTGTGTTAATCATAATTGGTTTTCTGTTGAGTAATAAATTATTATTCTTATTAATTATTTTTTAAATAGAAAAATTGTTACTCATTATGGAAGTTAGATTCCTTTTTTTAAAGATGATTAGCCAAAAATAATTTAATTTATAAAAAATACTCAAAAATTACTAATTGTATTTGATATTTGTTATATATAATCATGTCACTGTCTAAAAATTAAAAAAATATTTAAAATTTATTGACACATATTAATTATGTATCACAATTATTGTTTATAATCTATAAATATAAACTTACAAAAACATTTACAAGTTTGGAAAAACGCAATATTAAATATATGCCAGTCGCTCTTCTTGTTATACTTTAAAGCAGATAGGTGCACTCTTTTTTGTTAATATAGTGTCTGAATTAGGTTTAATCGTTTGCACATACTGAATCGTGACACAATGTTGATCAGATGCTCTGATCTATATTATTCTCATTTTCAATAAATAGATAGGATTTCCATCTCAATAAATCCAAGGCACCTATATCAGATAAAATAATTTATTGATAAGAAACTTCATAGAAATAATATTATTTGTTTTCACCTGTTAAATTATTGTATATTGTTGTTCATTGCAACTGGTCCACTTTATTCTGAGATATGTCATCAATAGAATTGCATGTGCCTTTCCGACTAACCATATGTTTTCCAAAAAACATGGTGCAAGCCATTTTCTAGATCGTTTTTTGAAAACTCAATATTGTTTGCTTTACTATGCTCGTAAATTGAGCACTTCTCGTTTTGTCAAAGCTGGTATTTTAATTTTTGTTAATAGCTTTCTTGCATGTACATTGATGTTTGTATCTCCTTTAATTTTATATAGGTGCATCCCATAGTTTTTAATGCACGATTTGTGCATTCGAGCTTCTTAACTAGTTGTTCATATGTCACTTTCTGCTTAAATTGTGCATACACACTGGAGTCCCCATCTGCTACAAATTGTATGTATCGTACATGAAATTTTATAATTACGGTAGCTTCTTATGCTGTCCAATATATTATAATTGAACTAATGAATTTTTCATTCCCATAAGTAAATAATTTAGGATTACGTT
>JAHWXV010909263.1:0-15878 GCA_024586415.1 Phrixothrix hirtus
CGTTTTTCGCGATTTTCTTGAAATCGGCTTTAACGATTTTTTTAAAACTTAGTAAATTTCTTGGTTACTTCATTCCGTTTTACATGAATCAAGCTGTATCACTAATAAATTTTCGGAAGTCGATTAACCGGAAGTACGTAGTGTATGAGTTGCGAAGACATATCTCAAAAACTAAATATGCTATATGAATGAAATTGTATATTTAAGTTTTGTATCTACTGCACATGAGATGTCAATAATTTAGGTAAAATCGAATGACCGGGAGTGCCACTTTATTTTTACGATTTTTAAGTTTTTTTGCGATTTTCTTGAAAACAGCTATAAATTTTATTTTTAAATGTGCTACGGTTATTATGTATTTAATTCCCCTTTACGTGAATTTAACAGTTTTTCTGAAAAAATGTGTTGAAGCAATTTATCAGAGAAAATTTAGAGTTAAGCAGCCTTTCGGCCTGTCCAGTAAGTTGGATGGGTAACTGTTACAATTATCATTTCCAAAATAAACCTAGACAATAATCTAATCAGTTGTAGACTCTATTGGCATATATATGTGCGTAAGAGAAAGTCGTGTGTTGTTTCACACCAGATTTTTATATTTAAAATGTTGTACAATCAACACCTTGGTCACATTAAAACTAAACATTAAAATGCAGGGATTGTTACACAGACTCCAAATACATTGAAACAGAGTTACTCGACAAGGCTCAAGGGCTCGAAGGCATATCCCCAGTAGGGGTGGAGTACTTTAAAGTATTTTGGTAACGAATACTTATCAACTCGTTGATACTTAACCTTTAGTATTGACTGAGAGGAGACTGTGCAACGATTGCGAATAGGCGCTGTTTTCTCGCAGAATTAATTTTTGTAATTTATCTTGGGCCCCTTTTGCTTATATAACAATATGTTGAATGCAGTACTACGTCCCGCTCTGTACAGTTAAAACAGCTAGCAAAATATCACGAGAATTGCATAAACAATTGAAATGAATGACGACTTTTGAGAAGCTGACCGAAACATATATACGGGAATATAAATAAAATACGCCAAATTAGACGTGTACGCTGTACAAGTGAGATCATTACTAAAACAAGGCTTGGAAAAGGGCGAAGACTTCGCCAGAAAAATGCTGGAGGAAGACGATCAAACGTGACAAGAGCTGTTGTCAAGAATAGCATCTAAGCCTAGGTAAAAATGTTAATTTAATCTACAATAGAATTCGTCAGGAAAGGAGAAAGACATTACAGCTCGCGAAAGTGATTTTACAGAAGTTAAGCATGAAACCGTAATAAATAAGCTGCTAACACCGCAAGAAAACCAGCAACAGAAATAAATATAACAAACTGAAGACACACCGGTGAAAATGTAACAAGCAACGTCACTAAATCCGTGATACCGGTAGTTCTTCGGGACAAACTAACATGGGGGCAATTAAATCAAGGGCTCTGTGAAAAAAAAATATTGACAAACAAAGGAAAGTGTGGGATGAAATCGCCTTACACATGGGATAAAGAGCGATTACATAATTAATCACGCTTTCGAAGACAAATAGCCACCGAGACTATACCTTTAAATTTAGTCGTGAAATACCTTTGCCTGTAGTGATTTGTTGCATCCCGGAAGTGATTTTTGATAATGCAATAAAAGACGATTTATTAAAATAAAACGTTCCCGCGCGCCGTTGTATAAAGGGAGAAATGGTAAAATGCGGAAGTCTCTAGTATATGTTGTAATGCCTTATAACAAGCCGAGAAAAAGTTAGAAAAACGAGATCCGAACGGTCGAATTTTGCTAATTTTCAATCACGTGTCGTACACTATTTTTTTCGCTAACGGTTATCAACTAATTACAACAATTTAATATCAAAATTGTTACTCCGTTTCATAACAGAACTTGTACCTTTATAAACCATAACGTTCTTGTTATAATGGCGTTACTATGACAATCACAACAGTTCGAAAAATATATCAGAACGTGACAATCAGCATAGACGGTAAATGTACAAAAACAGGTTGGTAGCACAAAAATAATGAAATAAGAATTCTCGCAATGTCCAGACGATAAACCATTTATATTAAAGTTATTATATTAATTGAACTGGGAAGGAAGTCGTAGTTTCCAAATTAAGTACAGATATTAACTAAAATTTCAACATCCGATTACTCCTACGCCCAACGATATACAAACAAATCAGTAACCATTTGCTAAATAAATTGTGGCACACTTTAATAAAAATTAATAGTATATAAAATAAAATTATTGACAAAAGTAACTGAGCTTGAATTTTGTTGAACAAAAATTTTAATTTGTTTTGTTATTCTACGAAATTCCGCGCTGAAGCTAAAACCGAAGATGAATGTATCAAAATGAATTTTAATACATTCGCACCTCATCGTTGGATAAGAAAGTAGTGGGTATTTTACCTTAAAAGTCCACTCAGGTATCTTGCAGATGATGCTATCACAAAGACAACGCTGCTTCGCAAATCAAATCAATTAACCCAAGTTGGCGAAATTTTAGAACATGTGGGAAGGAACGACACTTTGGTGCAAAAGATGCATATTTCCGGTGATAATCTCATCTAAGTAACCTAATCAACATTTGATTTACATTATACGCTTAAATGAAACAGCTTACTAATGCCACAACGTTTCTAGCAAACTAAGTACATAGTAAAACTAAACAAGGTGTTGTATTCTTCGTTGGACTGGTCCAAACTATTTTTAAATTGATGGCAATTCTCGTCCATTTTGATTTCAGTCTTTACATAAATTGTTTCCATCTTTCTTTCACTATTAGTACATACTGATTTAAAACTTATTACAACTTTAAAATAGTAGATTGGTCATCTTCCGTTTATTCTTACAAAATTGCATCAACCTTGCTTTAGTACATCTTGATATAATACGGAATGGCATTACTCACTCTTTATTGCCACTCTGGCGTCTTTAACCCAGTATATTGACTGATGTTTAAAGTGTTTTACATTGAAACAGTTTTAAATATACTTACAGAATTCTATTAATTTTACAAAATTGATAAGCTCGAGTTTTAAAAGAAGTTAGTAAACTTTATATTTCGAAAACTAAATAGAAGACCTCCTTAGGCAATAATTTCTTGACACAAACCAATACCTTTATATGTTAAAATTAATTATTCAGTTTTGTAATATATAAAATACTGACTTGATTAACCATATGAATATAGGACAATTAAACTAATACAACAATCATCACAAAATTAAGACATATACTGTGACCACAAACGGTTGTCTGTGGATAAAGTTGGATCGCTCAATATAGCAAAAAACCAAAGCCGTATGTTCTTTTATATAAACAGGGAAATTAATTTAATATAAAAGTATCCTTTATTTCACACCAAACATACAACGGTCTCGCTGAAATATGTTATTGCTTTATTGCTTTAAGGGCCAGTATCACAGTACGCTTAAATTTGTATTCCTATTCAAACTACAAAAGTAATTATAAATTAAAACAGATTTCTCCAAATTTCATTATAAATGATTATAGTGAAATTCAGTATCACAAAAGATGGCTAACATTTAAATATATGCAAAAGTGGCACCCAAGTTTAAATTGCCAACCAACGTTGTACAAAATGACATGAGAAACACAAAAAAGTGGTGGTACATTTGTTACAAAGTAATATTTTTTGTTACTTGTAGTTGCGCCACCTAAATTGAACGGGTTTTTTATTCTATATCATTTTTAAATTTAGATGGCTGAATGGGCCGGAAGCCCATTTGTTAACGAAATAGATTAAGGATGCAATTCCTACTATAATCGTATGATTTACATATAATATTTTTCCGTAGTAAAGAATAATGGAACAGGAGAGTGCTCGTAAAATATTCATCAGTTTCTACGAAAAAAGGGAGCGGCAATGTTTAAATAGGCTAGAAAATAAGTATCCTTGGCAAACTGCAAGATAATTCAGGATATATAAATCTTTTCTAATTTTACAAACGCCGTTAACTAACAAGTTCATATCTTTTATTAAAACTACTTAATGCATTATAACTTCTCTTAAATGAATGATAAAATACTGTTCGTTTTTACAGAACTAAAAGTTAGAGATTTTTTTAAAAGGTCCGACCGACTTTACTAATTTAAAAATCAGATAAAAGATAGCTTTTTAACGCTATAATTCCTTAATTAAAGAAAATATTCACTCAAAATGTTGAAATTAATTACAAATTATTATAATACAAAATACTAACTTGATTAAAGAATAACACGCAGAGTTGCATGAACGAAATGAAGGTTTATATAGCGCTAGTATGTTACTAGGTGGGGCACGTTCAGAATTGTGGTAAGGTGGGCATCACTGTATCTATGAAATCGTAGATCGAAGTATGATACAAAAAACGTCAATGAAAATCAAAGAAGTAAATACTCAAAATATAACAAAATTATTGAAATAGGTCTGAACAAAATTGTTAATTTGCATTACATAATTTTAAAAGTTCAATTAGCGTCTTTCAAAACGGTTTGGGAAATTAATGAATTTTGTTGTGAGCCTTCAGGAAACTTTACCAGTCAGTATCACACTGATCTAGTTAATTGGAATGCTTATCACCCAGGGTGCGACAATTCATTGTGCCAGGAGCGTGGGCGAAGCTTAACTCGATGAAAATCATTGAGATTGGACAGTACAATTATGCGAACGGCAATTCTGAAAGATGGTTGCTAATTGCATGTCGCAAGTGACATTTTGTGCACACCAGAAATTGTGATTAGATTGTGCGGCTATTGGAGAAGCGGGTAGATCTCTTTTTCTTACGTAGTAAGAACGTTGAAAAACTCAACTTGAAAGACGTACTTCTTGGAGACATGTGCAGGCTGCTTCCTTCACCAGACACTTTAAAGTTCATAAGGTCGTTATATCGTCTAAACTAAATGCGACAATTAATTTTATTAATTGTTTTGAATATTGAACGTTACAGAAAACGCCTGTCTTGACAGAATGCCGCGCCGTCTTGTTTCTCTAAAAATTTTTATCCTGCGTGACAGGTGTGATTGCAAGGCTTTTGCGTTGTTAAGAAACCGGCTTCTTCGCAATGCTTTCAATTGCACAACTTTAAATTGATGTAAACGAAAATTTTATTACATACAAACTTAAAACTAAAAGATTTAGATATAGAACAATTTGTAATAAATTAATAATCAGTAATGACAAATAAAACAGCTACTAAAATTCTTATGATTTTTAAAGTAGCGTTTGCATTAAACTCGATCATTATTTTCTCGATTAAGTATTAATTAATTTTATAACTGCTTTAAATTTTGAAAAGCTGTAGAAATCTTGAATTAACTGAGGGTTTTACTTAGTCTATATTACTTTATTAACTGTAACAATTTGATACAATTGTCATGTAAATACGCGCTAACTCGATACAAGGGTACATTCAAAAATAAGCGCCTGTAAAACTTTATGTAGGTAACTGAAATAGGTTCCTGAGAATTTTTAAATGCAACAAAATAGCATTTAGTTAAAATTATCATGTATATACTTTGTGGTCACATTTTGACTACGTATAACTTTGAAACGATACATTTAAAAAAACGAGGTGCTAACTTCATAGAACGAAATTATTAAATTAACAATAATTTTTAACTATTGAAGTATTTTTACATTAAAAATTCTTTTATAACTTTTAAACTACTAACCGTAACTCCCAATACATTTGTATGAAATTTAGAAACTTCCATCTCGCAAGAAGTTTATAAATATTGAATTTAGAGTGTTAGAGTTCGGGAGGAACCACCCAGAATTTTGGTAAATTTGCCAGGATTAGCACAAAAAAGTTCTTAACCAATTTAGGAATCGCCGCAGGAAGTGTAAGAGCATCTGATCTTAATGATGAGAAGTTTTTGGTCTGACTATACTGCAGAGTCTATCAAAATATTTTCCCAACCTGACATAAACGGAAAGTATCAACAAATTTGAATCTTCTCGCACGAAATAACAGCAGTCCAAGAATTAAAATAGCGGATCATGCAAAATGAATGCAGTTTACAAATTTTATTCAAACGCTGACTGTTGACGATGATAAGACATGCTTCCACCTTTCGGATTAAGTTAACACAGACGATTGTAGATGTTATACAGTCTCTATGGTAAGCAAGAAACATCCTTACTTGACCAACAAGTTAGAGTGTGAGTTATGATATCCAGACGTTACAATACTCTGTTATTACAGCGGCCTACTTACGGAAGACGTGCTGTGTACATAGCTAAAAATTTTGTGAAGCTTCTGACCACATCGCTCTCTGGATCTTACTCCACGAGACTTTTAACTATGCAGTGTATCGTTTCCACGCACACATGCTTAATGACTTAAAAACCTCAGTAATTGTGGTTATAAGAAAGATTCCCAACAGATCTGCAGAAGGTGTTTGAGAAAAACATTAAATGTGTATGTATAAACGATTATAGATATTTCTAAAACGTGATATAAATATCAGCGATTTATCGAACGCACTGTATAAACTTTTAGAAGCTCTCCAGAACCATTAGTAGATGTGGTTTACAGGTGATTATGCGCCAGCAGAGCCCATAATGATTGTCACAGGCGATTATTTTATCTTACTATAGTAAATAGCAGCTTCTTAAGGTAGATTTATATGAGTGGATCAATGAAACGGTCTTGGTCTATATTTTAAATTGATCTTCGAATAGCGACGGCGTGCCGATTCTTGCAACTATTTAATTGGCTATTTGAAGATCACGTGATTACAGACCAAGACCGCACCAATAGTAACAACAACCGCCACCTCAACCGCCGAATTAAGAAATCGCATTGCGTAAACTTATTTTGTTCTTAGAACTTTAAACCATGCTGCTGAATAATATTTAATCTTTAATTGGTAAATATTAAACTGTGCGATAATTACAATATAATCTAGATCCAGGTAATTGGTCTAAGTTTACGACTTCGTTTCCGCGCATTATTAAATGAAATGTAAATTTTGTAAAATATTATTTCCAACTCAATTAGGAAAATGAACCCAACGTTTGAAACTTTATGCTTAATTGAAGCACTAAAACTCTAATTTATAATAAAACAAGCCTGTGTTTGTGATTACGGCTGTTGCGCATATGCTGTCTAAAGTTACCTAGGTATCCCATTTCAAAATCACTTCCCATGACTGTTTAACCTTAATTAAAGGATTAGCTGTGAATTGATAAATATTATTTCAATTTTGTAGTAGTGCTCTTAGATATATGTACGTTATATCTTGTATGTATGTATGTAATCAATGCAACCTACTGTTTTACATTTTGTGATAATATTTACACACTTAATGTACCTACTTAATTATATTATTTATTGTTTTTGAAATATATTTTATTTAAAAATATTTATTAATAAATTTAAAGTTTCCAAAATTTAAACCTATAGCCTTTGGAAATATAATAAATAATATTAATATTAAGAATCTGGGACAATGTCCACAGTTCTAAGTTTTTAAATACACTTAAAACTCTATTTAACGAAGTTGATAAATTCAAAGAAACGATTCGTGAAATGGAATATTTGATAAAATAATTTTTTTTTTATAGTTATGTTTGATGTACCCAGAGAGGCAACTCCCAGTACAAAGACAAAATGTGTGCCTATTATTTAAAACAGTTATTTTGTGTGCACACATCCCTACAAGATTGGTTCGAATTTTTTGTTTTAAATTTCACGTAGATTTGAGAATTGTTGTTATTACCCTACCTGTAGTTATGAGATATTTTTCCCTATCGAAACCAATTTAATAAACTGCAGTAAACTGTTAATGATGTGCTAGAATTTATTATTATTACTGTGCTGAGCTCTAAGAATACAGTTTAGGTCAAATTTTTAAAACTGTTTTTATGAGTATTTATTCATCTTTGAGTTGGTTAGAGGGAACTTTATTTCATAAAGTGGGATACAAATAATGCGGTAAATGATTTTAGCGACAGAATTCTGTTAAAAATTTCGTAAAATAGAATAAATCAATTATGAACGCTACGAAAATACGGGTACCATTCCATATCCATTACATATTGCGTACTATCTATCACACTTTTTTTAAAATGATCACGAATATTAATTTAAAGAGAATTCCAATCTATTAAAATTCTTATAATTTTATGATGCTACATAGCGGAAATAGTATTTACTAAACATGGCATTCCAATACGTTGAATTTTTGCTTTAAACATTTAAATTTTATAACTGCATATAAACATAAGTATTTAGAATGTATGGATGTTTAAACAGTTAATCTTTAAGCTGCTTTATTTTAGAATTACGTAGGTGTACAACTTTCAAAATTGCATATATTATAAACAGTTTTTTCGCATGAACAAGTTATGACATTATTATTCTAAAATGCTTAGTTTTTGAAATATTTGCAATTAAAGTTTTCAGTCCACCCACGTTTTTGATTTGATTTATTGTGTCCAACAAGGTATGACTGGCTGACTGTACTTCTCTAGTTTGATGCATATGATTTCACAGCACTATTATTGAATGTTCTCAGCTGATTATTAAATACGATAATTAATATTTAAACTAAAAGGTTTGATTATATTCCTTAGAATTCCTTGTGGTTTTCTAATTGTGCTACGTTATTTAAAATAAAAACGAAGTTTTTGCTTAATGGATGCCACTTTCGATGCATTTGTATTAGCAAAGAGAAAAATATTTTGTAAATAACTTTGACTTTCAAAAAATGTTCTACATTTTAAGTCATTTAATAAACTTTTAAGCTACTGTCTTTTTAAATATGTTACCTCTTAATAAATATCTTTGTATTATTAATATTTGCACTCGATCTCGGTGTATAATTTAAATTTTGCAAAAATAGTTCATAATAAAGACAGTAAACAAGTTTCATATAAATTTGACGTAATTTCACACCTCTATATACAGGATTTAATTTTATGCATACGAGGTATGTCTCAGAAGTAGTGAAAATGAAATGGATTCGCTTAATGTGGCAACACTGCATTGGCACAAAATCTAGCGTTGTGTTAATGGGTGAAGTACGTAGAATTGGTTTAGTCTGCTCAGAGAAGTGATAGTTGTTTAATGTATAGCGTCACGTAAAATGCAGGCAAATATCGAACAGCAGTATACAATCATATTTTAAGTTAAACCTTGCAGAATATAAAGATGCTGAGTTGCCTTCACATAGATTTTTAGATGACACAAGGCATTCAAAGAGGGCCGAGAAAATGTTGAAGATGAACATCGCGCTGGACGGCCATCGACGTTGAAAGTGTGTTAAAATTGCGTTCTATGTTAGCAAAAGCCAGACGAGTATCACTAAGGATGATTGCAAATGAACTAAGCTTGAGGTATTTTGACACATGAGCTAGGTATGAGAAAAATTTGTGCAAAGATGGTGTCCAAAGACTTGTCTGCAGATCAAAAACAGAATCGCCTTTCCATTAGTCAGAAAATGTTTGATAGCTTGAAAGATGAACTGATTTTCATATACAAAGTGATAACAGGCGACGAAACGTAAATATTTCAATGTGGTCCTGTAATCGAAAAGCAAAGCGCAGAGTGTCACACACCCTCATCACCTCGGCTTAAAAATGCTCGCATGAGAACATCGAGAGTCAAATCTCTGATTATCGCCTTTTTTAATTGTCGTCGAATTGTTTGCAGGCCAGACAGTAAATCAACTATTTTATTGTGAAGACCTGATGTTTAAGAAAAAGCGTTTAGCGCTTCTTATATTTTGCACCACACCTCACTGTTGATTAGAGTTTTTGGCCCAGTGCTTTACATTCGCCTTACAGTCCAGATCTGGCTCCCTGAAACTTCCTTTTATTCCCGAAGATTAAGTAGCAACTCAAACGTCGTTATTAAGGAATAATAGAAAACGTTCAAAAAGTCACAACGCAGGTTTAAGCAGCTTAACTGAACAACACTTCTAGATTTGTTACGAAGAATGAAAAAACCGTTGAAGACGTTATGTATATCCTCAAGAGACGTATTTTGAAGAGGATAATATAAAGATAAAAATTAATTTATTAAAACATGAATCTCATTACTTCTGAGATATGCCTCGTACATATTTACTAAAATTAAAATTTCAATTTTAGATATTTAATTAAGTAGCCTTTTTATAAATTAAGTCATAAACAATGTAAAATTAATAAGCGAAAATTCTATAGAAAAAGTAAATTTGGAGTGATTTAAAGGAATGTGTTCTACTACTTTTTATTAAAACAATTGACAGTCATGAGCTCGAAAAATTACAAGAATAGTAAACGTAATACGATATTTTATAAACAGAAAAAAAGCCGCATTCATTTTTTAATTATGTTTCACAGGTAAACAGATGTCAGGTTCGTATCCTTTATCAATGTTAAAGAAAAGCTTTGCATTTTTTCGATTACATTTTTCTACAGAGGAGCCGAAAACATGTGCTATAAATAGTGTTGCGTATTTCCTGGAACCATGTATTCCTTATCTATGACATGGATAGCATTATTTGAAGTACTTCCGTTAGCTTATCAGGGATGTTAATTAGTTATTTTACTTCATAATTACCTATTTAACATAACTTGTAAGAAATACTGATATGCAACTAGAAACATTTTAACACTTTTGTTGCAAATTAGAAAATTATTAAATAATTGTCATTGGCAATATAGATAAATGCTATAAATACTCAAAGGAGGGTAGAAAATGAGGACCTAAATTAAAATTGCATTACGAATCCAGGATGTTACTTCTTCAAGGGATAAGTTAGAACTTCTAAATTCTTTGAATTTTTCAAAGTTTATGAGCAATTCTCGTGAGTTTCCCTTCGTATATTTGTTTACCGTATGAAATAGTATAATATCACTGAACAAAGCGATATTAAAAATCTTTTAATATCTGAACACATCCAAATATTCGATTAAAGTTTTCGTTACACATTTCAGGTACGCAACAATTGTTACATTTGGGCTTTTCATATTAGTTTATGGAAAAAAATGGTATTTGTTCTGCCTAGGTTGCTTCGCTCGTGAAAGCCGGGTAGTTGTTGATGGAGTCGTCCTAAGATTGAGCGTCGAGGTTATTTATCCATGCAAATAACAAGACTAAAACTTTTAACATAAAGTTTATTAAACGAACGAAAATAAAAAAATATTTAGATGTTTTCATAAAAACATACAGGTACTATATTAATCAAAATAATAACGATGTCCATTTTAATTATGTAGGGCAAAGTGGTCAGTAAATATATCGGTTTTCGTAGTGATTGACGCTATGTCTCGTGAGACGTCTTCGTAACAGTATTCAGGGTCCGAGACTGCAACTCGATCTAGAGTTCATTAATCGTACGCAACTTGGTCGCGCACGGCAGGCTGTCGATGATTGAGGAAGGTTGGTAGAGATCTATATCCTCGCTAGTCGGTCAACTCAGGATATAAATGCGCCACAACGGCTCACGTTGCGCAGGCAACTCAGTCTAGCACGGCGTCTAGTCGTTCTTCTGGACGGTTATGCGATGCTGTATCTTCGTTACTCGGTCAATTCAAGATATAAATATACCGGGACCCCTAATGTCACGCTCAGCTTACTGCATAAGCAATCCAGTTGAACACGGCGAGGCACTGGGTTGTAATGTAGCGCCCCCTCTGGTCGAGCAACACCTAGAGCCTGGTTATCGCCTTTAACAAGGCACATTAAGTTTACAAAAGGTGGACGAACAATTCGTATTGCACCACAGAAGTGCAAGCAGAGATTCAGTTTGCTCCCAACAAGTTCTTGTGATTAGAATCAGAACTGAATGTCCCAATTTTTCGATAATTGTCAGCTCTCGCTATTGTTTTGTATAATGGTGTATATCAGTTTTACTGGGGTAAGGATAAGTTTAGTGAATCATTTAGCATTTAAATTTCAAAGAATAAGTAAGCTAACGTAATAAATTAATTTAATCCATTATATCCATTATATTAATATTGCATTGAATATATCCGTGCTGAAAGATGAAAAACTAGACAGGAAAGTTTTTAATTTATAAATTTCACTAAATGATCAATTATTTATCTAAAGAATTTTAGTTTTGTTTAAGATACACACTAATAAGTTAACTGAAGGAGGGAAATAACCGAAAATAGCGAACAAATAAATCTTGAGCAATGTAGCGTTAAAATTCTTTGTAACAAGCATTTGCGTCGCTATAATTGTAACGTAGATATAACAAATACAAGCGATTGGCTGAAGAATTACGTCGCCGTCTGGGCAATTTAAAAACTTCTGTTCCGTGGGAAAAACAAAAATAGAGTGATGAATCACAACTCTTTGTACAGTAAGCTTGGACTGATGTAAAACTAGATGAGAACATGAAAAGTTAATTAGTTTACTGTTTCGGGAGTGTCTTCTTTGTTTTAGCTATCTGTTTAATTGCATCTGTCGAAAATGTACAGCACCTATCTTAGATAAAGCAGCAGAGATCGAATATCCGAGTATTTAGAATTGTAAATTCGACAGAATTATAGGGAATTATATTCCCCGTGTGTTTCATACGCGCCTATAACATTACTGCTCGATTTAGTAATTTATTTAAAAATGTATGCCATTTTTTTCGAGTTAAATTCAAAATTATTCAAGACTGCATTGCTTAGGCGTAAGACTAGCAACATTATACTGGGTGGTCTGATTGAACACTCGTTCCTTCTTTTAGTTATTTAAAATAGAGCACATTCTTAAATTTTGCTGGAATAAATTATGCGTGCCGATCTAGCACGTCAGTATACCTTTTTAATATACAGGGTACGCCATTTTCGGTATCCCTTATCTTTTTGATAACAAGTATTAAATCCTGAATAGTGGTATATTACCAAAGGGGGTCTCTCCCTTATATAAATAGTAAATTGCGACCACTTAATATAAAGAAGCAGTCTAAAATAATTAGTACTAGCCGTTTAGTGTGCTTTTTGTCAGCTTCAACTATATCCCGAATCTGTTTTCGCCCTATAGGTAGATCTCGAACATCTTAATATACAAGGTGTTTCCCGTAAACTATCCTTGTGCTACAGTATTGGACTAGAGAACAGTGGCGTTCACAACTCCCAATTTTGACGTAGCCCTGCAGCGTTCAGCCTCGAAAGTACCAACCACGCCTCGCTCCGCTGTAGCTTTGCCGGCCGTGGTTAAACACTCGTAAATGATTACATACTTCATTTTCAATTGAGCTTGTGCAAAGCTGTCTATTTATACTCTTTCGAATGTTTTTATCTTTATTCGGCGATCGCGAAGTTTTGTTTTCTTTCTTGTCTTACAGGATTGCCTAGTACTGGTGCGGTTTTATGTTTTATTTTATCGCATTAGCTAAGATATAAAATAATGTACATGCTTAATATTGCTCAACGTTGTATAATGTTTAACAATTATACAACTGTATTTAAATTACCTACATCTAATGCTCACTGGAATCTTTGATTTACTTATTATACATTATAAATAAACCAAAATTTGTTCGTATAAGTATCTTAAAATTAACAATTGCATAGCATTGCCCAATATTTATCGATTTAATGGTTGTATTATTGTACATTATAAATAAACCAAAATTTGTTCGTATAAGTATCTTATAATTAACAATTGCATAACATTGCCCAATCTTTATCGATTTAATGGTTGTATTAAAAATTCTTTAATCTAATATTTACAGGATTGTTTTCTTTCATTTATTATAAAATATTAATTAAATAAGTGGACCAAAAGTTGCTTTTAAAAGTGTCATAAATCAATAATTACACAACCCGCACTTTACTTCACCCTTACTATATTTTGGTCCTTAACAGTGTCTTTTGAAATGTATTAATTAATAATAATTCATTATTATATTTGCGAAATTATCACTTATTAACAAAAAGAAACGCATAGAATTGTATCGATCCTGTATATGTATTTTTCTTTGTTGTATTGCTATTACATTGGCACTAAACGTTTCACAGTTCAGACCACATAATATAGTAAGTTCATTTAATTATTGGCGGCAGAATTATTGGTATCTGATGTGCTTTTGGGAACACAAAATATCTCAAATAAATACTACATCTAAATAATTTACAGTTTTGACAAAGAATAAATACAATAATTATCTTTGTATAAATATAAATGAATTTTAACTATTTGTATGGAGCGTTGATAAATTAAATTTTCAACAACACATTAATTATACCTGTTCACGTTTGATTATTAATGTACTCAATCTATATCCCGCACTCATGATTAATTGGTTTTTGTAATTAATTGATGATAAATGACGATAAATAGCCGTAATACGGCTATTTATAACAGATTATAAATTAAATTATTAAGCTATTATTATACAACCTTGTTACAGCCACCTATTTCACTAATAAAATACTTCTCGAACATTGGCTTCATCAAAATAAGTGATTTTGGCGCCTTCAGACCTTTTATGAGATTCTATCTCATGACGGACCTATTCGAAGTTTTATTCGCATTTACACTAACAACCAATAGAATTTGAATTGTTAGGCCGTTCTCAAAGTTAGTTTAAATGTTCCTCCTTTCATGACTTCAATAAATTATATCTACATTGATCGAAGTATTTCTATTTCTAGAATTTAAATTTACAAATATCTAGACAGTTTATTACTAAATTTAGAATTTCCTAGCTTTATATACATAATTCACCATTGCTTAAATATGGTGCTTTACAATTATTTTATAGTTTTAATTTTCATATACCATATTGGATTAACTTATATGATAAATTCGACAACTATAAAGTTAATTAAATGTAAATAATTTAATTGTTGATGAATAATTAATTATTGTAATCAGTCTCAAGGGACGCTAACGCCCGGGATAACCTGCTCCAAAATTGCCCCATATTAGCAGTAGGAATCATAGGAATGGAAAGTCTTCGTATAAGTTATATAGATGTCAAACTGACTGCATCATCTCCTCTCCATCATGCGACTGGCCCTCATAAATACGAATACGTAATTAGGGCATTCCAACATTTTATCAAGGTTAATCAATAAAGAAAATTAGGATAGACTATTACAGTGAAAACTGTCTAAACCGGAATCCCAAGGTGCCACGAAATTTTTCCGTTTTACACAGGCTTCCGTTTTAAACAGATTTACATTTCTTTAAGTACATACATATAAGTGACCCACAGTGACGCTAAATAAATGTTTTGGTTTGCATAAGGCATTTATTTATTAGCTTTTATCATAGTATATTTTGAATGTTTTATTGCATGTATGCATGGACATTTTTTAAAGCTTTGCATTCCACATTTTTGGAATAATACACCTGTGTTTTTCCGCAGTTTAATTTAACGGTAAGTTGCCTTGCGTTTAAACCTTCAGTTTCGTGAGCTTTTGTTAAGTTAATTTTTTCTTTAAGTGTAAGAGTGCTATATATGGATTCATTTTTATTTAAAAAAACAAAAAATCTAATTAAAAATAACAATGTTAAGATGATTTAAAAAATAAAACAATTTTTTTATTCGCGATCGTGACACCACGAAAATACTTGTAACCCCATCAATAAATTGCACAATATACGCACGTACTTACAATTAGGATTGAAAGCGCATGTGAGTAGTTTCAAGAACTGTTAATTCCTCGTTTTAGCAGAATAGTGTAAATAAGTCCGTTTTGAAGTTTGTTAACAACATTAAAAAGTCCCACGGTTAAATTTAATACACAGATATAATTTTAATTCCTTCTAAGAAATACATACAAATTTATACATGTTAAAAGCATATATATTATTTACATTATGTATATTTCCTTTCCGTGTTCGCGTTAAGCAGTTTCCGGCTTAGCCTATGTATTTTCCCTATAATTTTCACGGGACCGTACATATTTTCCGGAATAAGCAG
>JAHWXV010909391.1:0-11003 GCA_024586415.1 Phrixothrix hirtus
TAATATATAAGCGGGATAAAAACATGTTAGAGAGTGAGTTATTTGATTGAATGTTAAATACATAAATAGAAAAATAGAATAGTAAATGTTTTCGTTTTTTAATGCGTAAATGCGTATTTACTTGGAAGTTCACGTACTCATGTGCACTTATTAAGGAACCGCCGCTGAGTCCTTAGCACAATCGGATAGTCCTTAAAGGACCATGGTAGCTTTGTTGTGAAATATGGGAGAGACTTTGTTCATTCTAGTGTTGAATAGTCCGAACACTAAAATAAACAACTGCCTGTCGATTCCTCCAAACAGTCCCTAAGAAATCGCATAAGCTGTATTTGTGGGGACGTAGGAGGTTTAGATGTGATTACTAATTTTGGTCCGACAGTCCCACCTAAGCTAGTGATAATGTTTATAGAAGCAGGGTAACGGTTAGTTTGAGAACGGAATAAGTTCTAAATTTTTACTTCTTTTGTAGATCTATTTATAGTCTAAATTAACTTGAAATCCTGGTATTTATCATAGATAATCTTTTTCTCCAAATATTTAATGCTTTTCAAACTAATTAAAATCTTTATCACAGGTTTCTGTAATTAATTATAGTAATTTACTTTTAACTTTTGTAATTTAGATATTACTTAAGATAAGTTTCTAATTGTATTCCTAGATGTCTACACATGGTGTTTCGGATAATATGACATTCTTTTTAAAAAATGAACGTAGTCCCTGCAGACACCCCAATAAGCGTAAAATTAAAAGTAATGTGAATACAAAAAAGCCCTTTTTTTCTAATTATGTACAACGAAACGCCTATCGTTGCATTCATAAAATTATAACTAACCTATCTAACAGTATTAAGTTACAGTATCATGCGCTTTTACAGCTGTAGCAGCACATTTCCATTTGTTTATTATAATAAATAACCTTTTACACAATAGAAAGAATTTAGAAATAATGTATACAATTTTGATGAACTTATTTATTAATAATTGATAATAATAAAAATAGAGTTTAGTCATGCATTGTACTAAGAAAATGCTAAGCAATTATTTAATGACATTTTTTAATTTTACAACTAAAAATCGATTTTCATTTCTGAAATGCGTGACATCCTACACTTAAAATAAAAATACTTTGACACGTAATTAATGAAATATTTATTTCTTAACGAGTCGCTAGATTACCTTTATTAAATTTAGTTATTATTGGTTGCGTTCCAATTTTCGATGTGGAAATTTTATTGAAAGAATGGATAATACACTGATCTGACGATTCGTTACAGCCTTTTCTTAACAGAAATAGTATGAGGGATTGTATTTATTGTACTAGTGCATTGGTACAGAACAGATAAGTGTGTTTACTGTTATTGATATGTTAGGGATTTTCTTTTATTATTTACAATTACTGCAACATCGAACAGTGGCGTCCGTTACTTATAGATTATCGATTTATGACACCCCTTGTTTCTTTACAGTATTTTAGATTCAACATTTTGTCGCTGGTATTTGCGAAAGATCTACGCCCCTTCTTCAGCTAAGCCTCTGCAAGTGGTCGAAATGGATTTCCTATCTGGAATTCTTTATATTTGCTGTTAGTTAGCATCAGTTTTATTAAAATAGTTATCAAGCTTTTTATTGAAGTAGAATGAATCAACCTGAATAATATATTACTGAACTTCAATTATAAATATCTTCAATAAAAATTTATAATAACGAACATGTTTCGCATGTGTAACTTTTGAACAATTTAAATTAATGGAAATTAGAGCAAGGATTATCTTTCAATAAAACTAAAAACCTGAAGTTACACGTGAAACACTCTAAAACAATATTTAGTGTTAAAGAGACAGCATCAACTTTGTGCAAGGACCACAAAGGGGTGTCAGAATTGCTATAAACGTTGTACTTTAGCGTTGGATGTCAAGAGAAACAACAAAACTACGAGTATTCACTCAACTTCGGTATTCGTGTTTTGAAAGCGAAATAGGAGCATTGAATTTGTACGTTGAATAAATAATGAGGCCTTCGTTTTGTTTGTGAAAACATTTGAAAGCAGATTAGTATCGTGTTCCGAGTTTTAGCGATATTGCAGTTTCTAAATTCAATTCTGTAACATTAAATGTCTGCAAGAGGCGATAAAAATGCATAAATATCCCAAAAAGTATTTTTCGGCATACTATGAAAGAAAAACCGACACATCGGCAATAATTCTTATGACAGAATGAAATAGCCTCAAGGGTGCTACCACGAGGGGCATAAAATATTCACCTACCTGATAAAATGGGTCTCATAGGACACGTCATGATATTCTCGCATCGCTGTCCGTCGATGTTGAATTCCTCGTTTTCAATATAAAGCTTGATGAAAGGCAGTCTAGTGTTTAGGTAATATCGACAATGTAGATTTCTAGGGTAAACTCCAGGATAAGCTGGAGACTGAACGTAACACGTTTGGAGACGACAATCCCTAAATATTCGCTCGCAATAGGACCTGAAACAAAGAGCAGGGGAGATCATTAGCTTAAAGGCATTGTTATGAATTTTGCACGCGTCAAATTGAGAGCAATTATTATTTATTTTACAAAGATGTGCTTTTGATGAAAAGTGTTCTTTAAATAACGATCTGAGTTAAAACGAGCTTTCTACTTGTATTTATAATTTTAATACGAATAATTCGAAGCACTTTTTAGGCCAGTATTAAATTGGAATGTTATTATTCTCTTTAACTTAATATAAAAATAAATTTAAGGTACATTCAATCAAAATTCAAAATGAAAATTACTCAGACGGTATTGTATTTTCAGATCTATAAATTAAAATTCAAATTTGAGTCGATTGTTCATGTGAATTACGGATTCTCCAAGAAGTATTCTATTCAATCAACTTTTGAGCAGTAGAGTTTCTCAAAATTTAAATTTTGTTCGTTTGCAAGTATTTTGTATACTGGTTGATAATGGGGGATAGTTGCAGAAACCTCCTAAAGATGCAACAATATGTTACATAGTTATAATGAATAATTACCGATAAGTGAACGCCTATCTTTTGGTGATCCTACATAACTGTAGAAACCAAAGTATATGATGCAAAAGCGATTGATGTTGCTGTCAAATTCACGCGCCTGTGTGTGCATCTAATGCTACATGTCAGTAATCTTTTACGGTTAAATGGATAGGTCGCTGTACGAAACAATCACACGTACGATTTTTATATATTATTATTCTTAATATAAATGATGCGGTTATTTAATATTTACAGAAAATTAGGGGACCCTATTTGCGAACGTAATCAAATGCTCAGTGATTCCATGAGTGTGCTCTTCTCGATTTAAAATGGTCCGCCAATATCTACTTTATTTTCATAAATAGAAGTATTCAGAATTGCAATGAGTTTATTAACTAAAATTATCTGTCAGAAAAAATGTTATAAACCCCTTTTTACAAAGATGAGAAAATGTATAATAAAAACGATTTCGATAAGACAGCCCAATTTATTGCGAATAATATGTCAATGCAAATTAAATGAAACAGTGGACACAAAGTTAGCGTACATCAATCTGGGAGAAGATATACTTTTCTGTTAGTATCCGCTATCGTTTGTATTTATGTTTCGTTAATTATTTTTCATAATCGCATTTAGGTGTTTTAATACTAAAATATAAAACATAGTTATTTTAACTATTATTCGCCGGAAATATAAATATTTGTAAGTAAACAAGGGCTTAACAAATAATAGTTTGCGAATTGAGATGCCATGCAACTTAGAAGTATAATTTGGATAACAATAGCAGATTTGGCCGGCTTCGGATTAATTTACCTTTGAGTAAAAAAGATGCGAGTTTAAACATAGCCTAGTGTGTAATTTTTTAGCTAGAAATAATTTAAAAATATGCATTTTATTTAGATATGGCAGCAAAATCATTGGCATATTAGAAATCGCAATGGTAATTGGAATACCCCGAGGTTCGGCAAAAGGGCAAAAGAGAATTTACGCACTCTGAAACCTCTATCACAAAAAAGACAAAACGAAACAGACAAACCAAATAAATAAAATTTGCATAAAAGGAAGTATAAAAGAAACATGACTAGTTTATTGTGTAATGTGCTTAAGAAGTTGGTTACATACCAGAAATAAGAGAAAAAGTCCACATTAATGTGGTTATTTCTGATCAATCGAAGCCGGCAATTCCGCAGTGGAGAAAAGTTTTGAAAGTATTCCTTTTCCTCAGTGAAGTAAGAAAAATTGTATGCCTGCGTCAATGTAATGTGTCGCATGTTAAAATCCTTATTTGGTGTTGGGGCACCTCCAGGTTCTAGTATAAATGGATAACCATAGCAAATTATGACGGAAAAGGTAATTTCCGCAAAAACTATAACAAACAATATGAAGAAGAGGTTATGTACGAGAGAACAATAGGAAAATAAAAACCAGAAAACGTTTTTGAAACGGTAATTTGAAATTTGGCACGTTAGTACCTTTAGATTTTCCAATATTTAGAAAAAGCTATTACTAACGGTTTCAACTACATAAAGTTTAGTGGACCTACCTTTATTAATATTTGAGAAAAACGTACAAAATGTTTTAGTAAAAAATCAGCTAAATAGCCATACTTGCAATTTAACTCTGTTTATTAATAGAACATTCACAAAAAATCTAAATAACCTTTTTGGTATTGAAAATTATATAGAATAGTTGAAAAACCTTAAAGAAATTGCTCAAATTATAAACCGTTTCTGTGATGAACAAGCGATACCCCATTGTTTATTAGAAAAGTTTTTGATCTATTTTTAATATTAATAAAGGCAAGTCCACTAAGGCTTGTACGATCGAAAGCGTTAGAAATATGCGAGGGCATTAAAAAAATCGAAAATTGATATAATTTTCAGCACATCAGTTGTTATCTGTTATGGAAGACAACTTGACAATAACGTACAAAATTTGAAATTACCGCATTAAAGTGATGCAGATTATTATAACTGGCTATGTTCTTTGAACAGATGACATATAGTCAACTAATTACAGTATAACTCTGTTATAACGATCTTGAAAATTTCAAGAATTTTGTTCGTTAAAAGCGATCGTTCACTGTAACAAAACTATTGAAAATATATGTTAACGCGTTTGGCGTTGCATCAGTAAGAGTAGAAGTAAGGTTGTCGCTTATTTAAACGCGGAGAAGTAAAGCATAAAGTTTACTTTAAGTAAAAAATGCATGAGCTGCCGAAGGCCAACTAAATTACCAACATTTCGGTAAAATTTTGGTAAATCTCCGCACCGAAGTAAAATCTTCGTAGGGGATTTTACTTTTACAATTCCTATTGCTTGTCTTCGCCGAGCAGCACTGCAGAGATAAACGGATGTACATTAGAATACATAAAGTAAATTCCATGCAACGGTTTTCTCCACACTTTGCGGTGTCGCGTCGCGATTAAGTAAGCTACAAGATTTATGGAAGTTTTACTGAACTTTTAACGATTTCGGCGAACTTCGATCTCGGAAGGGTAAAATGTACGTATCTTATTTAAAACTAAAATGTAAGCGTAAGACAAAGCATAAGTTGGTATGCATTCAAAAATTACATTGCGCCGCTCCGCATTTTACAAATGAGCTATAGGCTTTACAGGTCTGAAGGAATTCTTGACGCGTATTTTAAAACTTTGTTGATTAATTTTCAAAATAAATTAGTCTTCCCAAATTAAATTCGTTATATAAGATCGTAGAATCTAATTTACAATAATTAAAGTGTTCGTTATTTCCGGCCGTTCATTATAAATATGTTCGTTAAAAGCAATCCTAAAATCTACGCTAATATTGTAAATCAGTTCGAGATTTGAGATTTTGTTCATTATAGGCGATTGTTGTTCTATCACGGGTTCGTTATAATAGAGCTATACTGTAATAAATAAATTAAACTACAAATTTTAGCTAATGAAAGTTTGCTTATCTTAAAGGCAATACTTTGCCAAAGCAATAGCAAAGGCATTTGAAATATTTGTAAAATCATTTCATTTCTCATAAATAAAATTTGCGCATGACTATGAAACATATATTTCCTTTCTGATATATTGACTGTCTTTACTGTCAACTAGCATAGTCAGAGCTCAAGGAGCCCCTGTGCCCGTGGGAATCAAAGAACATATTTTTGCTAGTTTGATCGGGGGAAACTTAGACTTAATGTGAAACAGTTGACTGTGTCACAGCCTAGTTGATAGTAAAAACGTTTACTCACTATATCAGTATATGTTTTATAGTCAGAAGCAAATCTTACATTATTTATGAAAAAAGAAATTGTTTTATAAATATTTCAAATGTCGTGGATATGGTTTTAACAATACATTTCCTGTAAGATAAATGAACTTAGATTATAACTACCTTTTACTTAGAATTTGAACTTTAAATTATTTATTCATTAATTAACTGTGTATATTATGGCAATGCTGGCTCTAATAAAAACAATTAAAGAAGTTTAGATTGATTGGACTTCAAACATTTCTAACTTCTACTTAGTTGGATGACCATGAAGTTAAAGCCAAAGTTTTATATGATAAAATTGTTCCATATAGTTTTCTCCAACATATCTTTATCGTTTAAAATATTTTATTTCTGTACAATTATATTGATTTTCTTGAACAGAATGTTTACATTTCTGTATAAATTAACCCTACTAATAGAAGCAATATGAAGCACACCACAAAATATCACTTAATTGTAAAAATACTTATCGGTCCTAATATCAAGATATACTTGTCACAAACGGTTGTGGTTGAATATTAGGTCTTAAGTTTGAATGTAATATGTGAAAGCGAATACATATAATGAATGTCATCAATAATTGCCATGTTCGAAGTATATTCCTTCGCAATAGGTTGAGTTTAGACGACGACGCACAGTGAATCGGCTAGAGCAAGCTAGGTGGACAAAAGTCAATTCATAAAATAGATTAATTGATGATCCCATGTCATTATTAGCAGCCCATAGGTTACAGTTCCAGGTAATAATAATGGTAAACGTTCAACAGCGATGAGTCACAGGCGGTTGAAGTTAAGTGATACGCTAATTGCATTTATGTAAATAATTTAGTTGTACTTTTGCAGTACTTTAGATAACATCTATTACAATTGGCAGTAAAAAGTATTACTATGACGCATTTTGAGATACGATTCTAATGATGAACAATATGTATTCCAATAGATTCTAACAAAACCGTATAAAAAATGGTCTGTTTGTTTTTTATTTCTAAACTTCCAGATATGCAACTTTTTTGTCCACGTGTACCCAGGTTAATTCTTTGATATGTTATAGCCGCAACCTTAAGCTTTAAAATTTGAATACCACAACGATTTCTAAACATTTTTATAATTTTTTTAGAACGTGTATACTCTATTGAAAAAACGGAATATTTTGAGGAATGGGGGAAACATAACAAAGAAGAATGAAGTACTCGTCTAATGGATTGTAATACGAAAAGGTGCCCAGAGGAGTACTCAATTAAAACTTTCAGGTGATTCGCCAAAATTTTCTGAAAAGTGGACTGCATCCAAAATGACGATGGATTGATTTTAAATAAAAATAAGAATTGGTCAGAGGGGCAAACATACACTTTAACATATGCATCGGCCCAATTTTTCATCATTATCTGAAGAACGTCGGCCTCAAGGTTGACCCCAAAACCAAAAAACGTAGGGTTGTAGACTTAGTGCAATCGCGAAATACTAGGAGTTGACCACAGCCTCTGAAGTAGAAAATCGTTTGGAAGGTTACAGAAATGTAGATTCTTTGAGTAGAAAAAGCTCGAAACGTTCAGAACAAAGGAAATCTGGCGGTGTTAGTTGTGGTGGTAGGCAGTTGAACAGTGACGACGCATTAGCTTATTACGTTGATTCTAAGGGCACCATCTACTCCTATAAACAGACTCAACAGTCGTCATTGAAGGCTAGAGATCAATTATTTCCATTTCATCATAGTCCAAAATGTTGTATCATGTTTTCATGTGACATAAACGTGCGCAGAAATTAAACCTCAAGCCATTTTGAATAACACTACTAAAGTTTTAATGCAAGCACAAAGTGCAGTTCTAAGAAATGTACCTTTTAATTTGTCAGTTACATTAATTAGCGAGCGGGCATGTGACGGGAGTTCTGGCCACAGTACTTATTAACAGAAATTTGAAAACACCCATGCTACTAATGAGTTTCTGCTTATATTTGCATTTGTGTCTTTGAGGTTGAATAATGTCCAAAATATTATTTGGCAGAGTTTACGCCCTTTATCCATACTCTATTGCTAATCAATTAAATTTAGTTTTTCAAAGGAAACAAATGAATTTACTAGAACAGAAACTAACAACGTGTTGGAAGAAGCATCTCAACTTTTTCCTACAATTTGTAGTATTGGTGAATATCAAATTACTGTGAAACACGACCTTTTATTTTCAATGATAGAAGGAAAAGTATGTAACGCGTTGACTGACACGTTCTTCGCAAAAATGTTATACCAGTGCTGATACTTCTAAAATTATGAAGGCCCAATTAACATTACAGGTTTGTTGCACATTAACTAGCGTTTAGATACTAAAAAGGTGATGACCTATAAAGCTAGCATGCAACAGCGTTTTAACGAAATCAAACAAAAGTTTAACAACCAGATGGGACTTATTGCAGACAAACTATGGGAACACAAATGATGGAAACACGGCATGCAGGGTATTTAAGGTGCCACAATTGAGTGGAGAGATTACAGGATTCGATGCTAATGTAATTAAAAGCTTTAGTATTTTATTAAGAACGTTATCCTCTGACTACGATATTAATTGCACCAAATTTGAAAAATTTTTCTCTGAAACCAGAACCCTCTATCCTAGTCTATATACGTCGTACTATTTTCCTGCTACTGGGCACAAAATCCTTGTATATAGTACGGAGGTTATTAAAAAATTCATTCTTCCGATCAGGCAACTCTTGGAAGAATCTCAAGAGGCTTGAAGTAAAATTTGTCGTAGATTCCGAGAGCATCATACCAGAAAACAGTCACGTATTTCCACGAATGTAGATTTGTTGAATATGCTCTTGATAACATGAGATCTTGTAGAATGGTGCACAGAAAGAGAACCGAGACAGTACCGGCAGAAGTGTTGAATTTAGTTGTCACCCCCTTCAATACCAACACATCAGATAGCAAATGACGTTCATCCATGCGACGATGAAGATTTCGTTGCACCTGGTTCGTCTGATTATCAGAGTAATGATGAGTCATCTGATAATTATTACTTGTTTTATATATTACGTGTGAATTCTTTAAGAAGAAAACTCATATAGGCATCACAGAGCATTTACTCATGTATAATGATGATAGAAGTACAAGGGCTATCCAGAAAGTCGATTACGTTTTTGTCTACAGCCGCTCTTGGTGTCTGCACGTTCCTTGGGTTAGTCAGCATCCAGCCATGTTAGTGCAAGGTTTGTGTCGTTCCCCGTTATTTCACAGTAACAGTTTGAAATGTGTGCCGCAATAGAAAATCTCGCAAGTTGTGAGGTGAGATCTGTAATAAGGTTTTTGTTAGCGAAAAAATGTAAACCAATTGAAATTTATCGACAACTGTGTGAGATGTACGGGAACAACGTTATCACTGAAAGTGGAGTGCGTCAATGGTGCATTAGGTTTAAAAATGGCCGAACTAATGTACACGATGAAACCGAAGCAGACGACAAGCACTGTGACTGATGAAATAGTTCCAAAAGTCGATAAAAAGGTTCGAGAAAACCGTCGATTCACAATAACAGAGCTTTCACTCAGTTTTCCACAAATTTCACGTAGTTTCTGCATGAAATTGTTTCTCAGAAACTGGGATACCACAAATTTTGTGCAAGATGGTTCCAAAACTCTTGACAGAAAATCCCAAGAATCAGCGTATGGCAGCGTCAATAACATTTCTGGACTCATACGACAAAGATGGCGACTCATTACTGGATCGAATCGTAACGGGAGACGAGACGAGGATCAAACATGTAACCTGTGAGACTAAATTGCAGTCTATGGAGTGGGGGTACACAAATTCCCCAAAAAAGCCGAGAAAATGCATGCAAACCTTATCTGCAAGGAAAATTATGGCAACTGTTTTTTAGGACACGAAAGGCGTGCTTCTTGTTGATTTCATTGAACGTGCCAAACTTTGCAAAATCTAAAAAGAGCGATTCAGAACTAAGGCAGAGGAAAGTTGAGTTCAAAAACTTTGTTTTTTCACGATAACACCCGACCACACACGGCAAATCGCATCCGACAATTCCTTGAAGATTTTCAGTGGGAGGTTTTTCCTCATCCACCACACAGCCCGGACCTTGCACCCAGCGACTTCCAGTTCTTCCCAAAAATGAAGTCGTGGTTCGTAACGCAGCGTTTTGATGACGACGAGGAACTGTGTGAGGGCGTGACTAGTTGGTTGAAGTCTCAGGCGGCATAATTTTATGACAATTAAATTTCAAAGCTTGTTTGCCGCTATGATAAGTGCCTAAATTTGTATGCTGACTACGATCAAAAGTAGTATTTCGGTGCCACTTTCAAATGTATATAATAAATTTTTTTCTTGTACTGAGTTTTTTTACAACAAAACGTAATCAACTTTCTGGATAGCACTCGTATTTAAAGCACCTTGTTGTTACAATATGTATTTCTACTTACTACCTATTAATTTCTATTAATACAGTAAAATAACATAATACTTTATTGATTTTCGAACGGTTGTGCCAAATTCTAGTAGTTATATTTTGTATTAGCGTAAAACTACTGAATATCAGCTTGCCATAATAAATATTAGTTAGGGTTTATATATGAGTAATTGACCGTAGACCCTAGGGAGAAATTGGTAACAAAACTAAGGACTCAAAGGCACTGGGTGGATATTGCCTGATTACACTGCCCCACAAAAAAAATTTTTTTGAATGCTTCCTTCACTTTTTAAGTCAAATCTTACTAATTTAGGGCCAATAAAAAGAAAACAACAATGAAAATAATTTATTAGCTC
>JAHWXV010909447.1:0-10536 GCA_024586415.1 Phrixothrix hirtus
TATATATATATATATATATATATATATATATATATATATATATATATATATATATATATATCAAGTCCCACGTAACATAAATTGTAATACCGCTGCTTGACCTGATACATTACATTTGTGTATCCATCTATTTTGTTTCAGAATTATAAAGTACAACAGTGCACTAAAATAGTCGAATATAATTTTTGAAGAAGGGGGCAATAATTTTAGGATCAGTGTCATTATTGCGGTGGTAATCCAGCAATTCAAAGTATTGTCGCTGTTAGAAGACAGCATGAATGATTGTCGTAGAAGTGATAAATCACGTTCTGCTACAACTTTTGATAGCATCGAGCGAGCAAAGAAGTGACATTCAACTTCTTCCAAAAAATTATCACTTAAATTCAACATCATTCAACATACACAATCTGCCTCATTCATAAAACTAAGGCAACGAAAATCTTAATTGTATCCATTAATTTATGAGTGACGAATTGCGCTTCGACCCCAAAGGATTTGTAAATAAACAGACTGTTCGAATCTGAGCAACTGTAAACCGTAGGCAAATCAAGAAGAAAGGATTGTCCTCAATTATAGAAAATAGTGTGGTCAGAACCAGAAGAAGGTTACCTAAAGATGTTATATTTCATAAATACACCTCAAAAAGCATGCTCTTCTTTATTATTTTCAAACGCTCATGAAATGATATATGAAAAAATATTCCAATAATAAACGAGTCAGCTACTTTTGGCCCACACCCTACAATTAATCAGAATTCTATTACCACCTTAGAGTGGCTGCCGATTGTATAACGCAACGTTATCCATAAGCACCACATTTCAATTTGTCACGATTATTCCTTCTGGAAGTCGTTGTTGCTAACAATATTTAAAATTATCAAATCGACAGTTTTTTAAAAATAACTACATATTTTAGTAAACTCAAATTCAACGTATTTACCTAATGTACACCCTTATAAGTGAGAATAGTAATCCACTTTATAGAGCTATAACGCATAGGAGCTACAATAAAATATTTTCGTTTGGTTAAAATTAACATCAAAATGTAACAAAAATCGTTGAAATAAATAACAAAGCCCTGCACGCCAACGAACGTTCAGAACTTGTACTTACGTGTTCCGATTACACTTTGTATTTGAGTTACTTGACTTATTGAATCATTACTTAAAAGCATAATGATAAATCAATAACTAACCTCGAACAAAATAATCTTAATTTTCAAAAGGTTAATTACAATAAATTCGAATACAATTGAGGCTATTACAGCGCAACGGCCTAACTAAAAGATTTTTACATTTGTGAACATCAGTAAATACAAATATAAAAGTGGCTTAAGGCTCAATATGTAGGATAGCTCAATTTTAAGTTAAGTGTTTAGATTATATCAAGAACCTTTAATTTATAAAAATTAAAATTTATAGTTATAAAATTAAATTTCAAACAAAAAACCCGCAAATAATTGTCTAATAGTTCCTAGAACAGGTAAAAGCAAATTTCACAGCATCCTGCATATTTACTGTACAGTTAATTTAAATAATTGCTATTAAAATAAATACATTAATTAAATATAAAAAATATATAGAAGCAAATAAGATGTAAAGATAAATAAGGAAAATTTTGTAATGTAAACAGGGAACTCAAAACCGTATTGCAAATGTGAAATAAGAAAGAAAATTTCAGATTAAACATTCGAAACTCGAAAAAGAAGGGTACATGACGTATATGCTTTTAAATAATTAGAAACCATATACAAATCCCGCTGAATTGAATTCAAGGTATCAATTCACTTGGCTGATACACCACGAAGCTATCTCTAAGTAGTTTAAGGTCCATAACCTATTTTACTTTAACCTAAATAAAAGCAGCTAATTTATTTTAGCATACGTCTATGTGTATTAGGTAAACATTGAACGAAAAGTTTGTTCGAATTTCTAATCCTACACTTTTGGCTGCGTCTGTAAAACACGTATTTAACGTCTTTCAAAAACACCCCTATGACTTACGGTCACAGAAGTCATTAACCCCGAATTTTGTTATTTATAACACGAGAATTCGAACATCGCAAATATCAACAAACCTATATAATTATTTTTTAGGGCCTTCTAAGATCGACGTAAAACTGATAACACAATTACATGTTCCAAGTAGTCGTTTTTAATCTGAACGTCTAACTCAATAAAATATGAATGAAATCAAAGAAATTCTTCAATCGCCAGAACGCAATCCACCTACAAGTACAAGAATATCTGCGGGTATCAGTGTTCCTCATGTAAGAGTATAGTGAACATTACGTGAACAAGACTTGTATCCATTCCATGTCCAACTAGTCCTTGAAATAACAGATTAGAATTTTGTGAATGGATAAATGGTAATCACCGTTTAGTTTCACTAATTATTTTCGCAGATGAAATCACGCTAACCCCTAATGGTGTTAACAACACCCACAATGATGATCGTTGTCTTGTGGAATGATTGGCAATACGTCAATTGTGCCTTTTTTTACCGAAGCATTTAACAGCGGCCAGGTATTTAAAATACTTGCAAAATAAACTTCCAATGTTGTTAGAGGATATTTCCTTGGCCCCAAGGGCACGTATGACCTTACAGCATGATGGCGCTCCCTCAAATTACAAACGACAGGTGACACAATACCTAAACCTTAAAAGAAGCCCGTTTGAGTCACTATCGAATTAAAAGAAATGAACAGCTTACCGGCAAACAATCTGCAGCATTGCTTCCAACGAAGAACACTTGGCACGGGATGTTATAGGAATCGCGAGGTAGAGTTTATTTGTGAAAATGAGACTATATAATTCTTTCAATTAAAAAGTACATATCAGTTCGCGATTTAGTAGCCACACTCTATATACGAAGCAAGTCTGCCGGCAAGGTCATGGCCTCCGCATTTTGGGATGCGCACGGTATAATATTCACTGACTACCTTAAAAAGGGAAAAAGCATCAATAGCGAATATTAAATGGCATTATTAGTGCATTTAAAGAACGAAATCGCTGAAAAACGGCCACAAATTAAGAATAAAAAAATGATCTTTTACCAAGGCAATATACTATGTCAGTCGTTGAAAACCATGGCCAAACTACACGAATTGGGCTTCAAATTTCTTCCCCATTCACCGTATTCTCCAGAGCTGGCCCCCAGTAATTACAGGCTGTTTGCAGACCCCACAAAGATGCCCCAAGGAAAGATATTTGGCTCTAATGATGCATTATTAGCTGCAACTGAGAGTTATTTTGAAACCAAAGGTAAATCGTTCTACACATATGGTATAGAAAAGTTGGAAAAGCATTGCAATGATTGAATCGCAGTTGAAGGAGATTATGTTGATGAATAAAGAAGAATTTTGCCAAAAAAATGTTGTTTTAGTAGTTAGTCTCAGGACTTATTGAAGGATTAGTTATTTTTCAGGACTTAAAGAAAGCACCTGACTTAGAACATCGTTGGGCAAAGTTTCTTAAACTTTCCGGGAAATATTTTGAAAACATGACCTATCTTTCATTCCTAGGCTGAGAAGTTAACATCCCGTCCTCGTATTAGAAGAATGCTGTTGAAAATATATCTAAATAACCTAATTTTATGATATGTAAACAAAATCCTGTAAGTCTGTATCAAATTGGCTGACTTAAGTTTAAACGTAAAATAGTGTTTATCAGAAATATCTTTATTCCAAATTAACAATACTATCTACTCGTGTTTTGCAATAATTAAAAATTTTTCCTCTTATTGAGTTTAAACGAAACACTTTATTCGTTTTATAACGATTTTGATTACAGCAAGGTGCTGTGGCAATTACGTATTAAATATTACTTGATTAAGATTAAACAATAAATAAGTTTATACAGGTTTTACATTACGAATAAAATTATAGCAGCTTCGAGAAACTCTTTTTAACTCGTAGTTGGTGTATAAAGTAGGATAACGAATAATTTATGTTTTTGAAAGCGGGCATTTAGCTACTTTTTAGAAAAAATTATTTAAAACTGCTTTTATTATTAAACTAATTATAATATTTCTTTTATGTTCAATATCGTTTCTGAAAAAATAATAAATTTCCGTTTGCATACCATTTCCATATAAAATCAAATTTAAGAATGGCAGACATAATGGCGTGCTTAATGTATAATCATTTAAATGGATCATCAATACTGCACGCATTGCAAGTTTACACCAACGTATTGCATCCATAATATGAACAGAAACACATTATAATATCACTTTGCCATATTTATCTGATTTGATTGCATATATTTTACGTGATTACCAAATTCAATTCTCTACTGCATCATAGGAAATGCATTAATGCAGTTGAATTTATTATTCAGCTAATCAAGTAATATCAGCTTATATAACTGCATTTAAACAGCGCATAATTGGAATAGTTGGTATGTACACTCGCAAAATGCAAATTGGTTCTGCAGCTGAAGTTTCTACGCGAACCTAAATGCAAATTTCTATACACCTTTATTCACCTTGTTTAATTTTACAGAATGTATATTACTGCAGTTTTTATTCAGTATTTCAATTTTACTGCTAAAGTTTTTTTATAACCTATTTATACAATTTTGTAAATTGCATTTTAATTTGTGAATTGTACAAATTGAAAAGAAAACTGAAGATCTAGTGGATGTTTAATTAATGCGGCAGCGCCTCTCAATATCTATAATTTGTATTCGAAAATTACGTACTAATAAGCATTGTTAATCGTGGCCTTTTAACAACTTTAATTGGATAATTACAATAGTATAAAACGAAGTTTTCCAAGCATCCGCTAATTATGAGGTGTTAATCAACTAATTGCAGTAAAAGTAGAGAACAACTACTAGCAAAAGTTAACATTAATAACGAAGAATCAAAAGATTCTAAAAAAATGTAATTTATCCAGTCCCGGGTTATAAAACATAAATCAACTTGTAACGTTCTTATACCATCAGTTCGGTACGGGAAGTATCACATTGTATAACATATTTAAATCAAAATTTTCTAAACCCTGTTTAGTGCTAAATAAATCTAGTACTTGATTATGTTTAAATGTTTCTCTGATAATATAATGTTCACAGGAAAATACGTGTTATGTGTAAATCAGATTTATACAACGTCAATAATTTGTGACCGCGCAAAATAGTGTTGTCATTTTAATAAAAGGCTATTTCGATTAATTTTAATTCAGATTTAATCAGCTGCTATTTTACTAATCTGTTTAACTACATACTCAGATTTTAGTATCTAGAGCTGGAACAATAGAGTATAACGGATACTTAAATAGCATTGATTAATTTTTCTTAAGGAGAATTTCTAATAGCGTGATAACATTGCGATGTGTCTTTCAGTAAAAATATTTGGAACTAGAATATCATACAGACAATTGGCGAAGCATTTTTTCCATCAAAAAAATACGTACAGAAATAATTTCATGGATTCATCAGCTAAAGATTTTTTTGATTTTGAAGATCTTATAAATTGGAATCACCCTGCAGGTCAATCAAAAAGAGATATCGTTAGGTTCATCCTCTGTGATGAAAAAGTATTAAGCATGGTATGTTCCATGTGTTCAGAAAACAGAATTTTAGTAAGAAATATATTATCTTTCATTGCGTGTAAAAAAGTTAATTTCCACTCTTGAACGAAAGAAACGTCATTTCGGAAGAACAACATTTGACTACACAGGCGTAAGTGTTTACTACATTGATACGAAAAGAGAAATGCAGATAAATTATACAAAACAATTTTACTACAACATACATTGGAATACAGGGTGTTCCGAAATTCGCGCTTACGGTCGAAACTACGACATTATGCATTGAAAAGTTAATAGAATTTCCGAATTCCTAGACACTATTCCCCTGATATTTTCGCTACGGTTAGATTGACAGAGGCGGTAAAGTTATCTGTTAGCCTTCATCAAATCTGATGCCACGGGATTTGTTTTTGTGGGGACGCCTAAAATCTGTAGTCTACGGAAAACCAGTAGCTAATTTGAACAAATTGTAACAGCGCATATTTCATTTCAGTGCGTGAACTAGTACAAGCCATGATGCACAACTTTGTTCTAAATGTGCAACCACGTGCTATGACATGTTAAGCTGCAAACGGCAGGTATTTTGAACAGATACTGTAATCATCTTTATTAAAGACATCGCTTATTAGTTTTACCATCCTAAGTTTTAAAGACTATTTTTCAGCTGTTTTCAAACTTTTACAATCCTTATAACTAAAAAGGTATCTGTCCAATAGAAATATCGTGAAGGAACTTTACATTTTGTTATATTATTATTCGTATGCATAAATTTCAAAACACTCTGTATGTCGAGATCTTGTACATTATAGTATTTTGCACATATAATTTTGTGCCGTTCATGTTGTTCTCTTTGGCATATAAGTGTAGGTGAACCGAAAAACATATGAGCTGGATTATAACTGTAGATAAGTTGTCAACCTTCCGTTTATGTGATTAAACATTAGGCTGGTACGCTTATGTCTTATTTTAATTCAATAGTACGTAACGCAACAATCAATAATAAAATTAGATACTGCTACTAGTAATGTCTCTTAAAATATACATAAATTTTATTACCACAAAACCAAAAAATTTATTTTCGGTTTCAATCCGTACTCGTTTAAAATAATTTACTAAGGATTCTCTTTAAATTTTTAATTGTTAAACGGAGTACTTCTTATAAATTCATTCTAGAATTTATTAAAAATTTCATTTTATACGCTTATACTATGAATTAAGATCCGCTACCATAATTTTCCATATATAAAGCATTTTTTCGCGAGATACCTGGTTTTATGCTAATAACCAGGTAGTCAATTACACTGGTTATTTTTATCGGTTATTTTGATCACGCCAAAATGCATTGGCTAAATCAGGTTGATTTGTTGACAGCTCGACACTAAGGTTAAAAAATCTGATTATGAAGTAACAACAGATATTCTATTTATTAAAAATACTAATGTAATGCACTTTTATACCTTCCCCTCGAAAATTCAGTATAAATTCATAGATATTTTTGTACATTTTAGGGAAACTTGAGTGTGTAACCTACTAATTACATTCATTAGGTTATTTACAATTTTATTGCCGCCATTAATACAAAGACTAGTTTTATTTCAACAACTAGATGCCTGTTGAACTAAAAATAAAACCCGGTTATATTTAATGCCGTTAGTGATGACGTCAAATATATAACCGAGTGGTCGCCAAAATGTATTGGTTTCTGATACCGGTCTGAATTTAGATACCGTTGAATAAATATAATCTCGCGAAAATATGCTTATAACTTTAAAAACCAAATAACGTTGATATAAAAGAGAGATATGCTTCGCGTATAGTAATTCCAGGAATAAATTTTGTTCGGTATACTGAAATATTATGTGCGTAATGACGGGAACGTAACTGGCCTTGATAATTGAGAAAGATAAGAAAATTATAACAAAGTCGGTTGACACCGATTGAATGTTTTTGAGCCCATTCTTTAAATAAGCGACGTTCGCTAAATTCAATTGTAGGGAACAGGTTCATTACGTTATGATTAAATATTAACTTAAATGCGTCCTAAACCCTAACTCTTAATTTCTGGGGAAGGTTTCCATTCATGCGGTTTAAACTCTAGATCGCTGGGGGCTCAATGCTCCAAGTCTAGCTAGTCAAGTGCCGAGACAGCATTACGCTACCTTAAATTCATGCTAAATACATGAACGGAACATGTAAGTAAACAATCCTCAATTTATTATCGTCTGTTCCACGTTCTAAAATTAGCAGTCTTAAAAATTTAAATCAAAATCTCTGATTTCGATATGTTTGTATAAAACATATTTCAGAACAGACTATAATTCCAAATAAAGCCTGCCATTCATTAAATTTTCATAAATAGCGTTTGGATGCACGTTGCCTATTCACTCAAACCGCTGGGCCTCAGATTTTTCAATTTAATTCAATTATTTAGAAAAATACATAAGCAAAATCACTTTTGTACTTAATTTTGTATAGTATTTGTAAATCAAACGTTAATGAGAAGTGGTGACATGTGTACATATAAATACGCTATTAATAACGGATTTAGTTATACGTATTTTAATTAATTAAAGTCAAATCCTAGTACTGTTTGCGTGTGTACTGTATGCTACAAATTAACTTACTTTTGTCAATTTTGAGTATTTACAGTTTTTTCTAATTAATTTTATTTAATTACACTGAAGGAATCCTTCCCAATTCATTGTGTTTTATGATATAATATTTGTATTTCAATGTATAGTGAACTAGGTAAATGATTATATCAAGCAGCGCTCAGTGCATACTTGAAAAATAGAGTCTCTCAATCTAGTTTTATACCTTTTTTATACTTTACCATTTATTTGCCTCCATTTATGGTTTTGTTATATCTGAGTTATTAACCAATACCCATATATCAAAGCTACTGTGCACGTCCTTTTCTTATTGAGGTCAAGCGTAATTCTGGTTTATAGACATGTGATATACCGGGGACAACCCTAAAGCTCGTCCTCGTTGTCGGTTATTGCAAACAATTCAAGTTTTATTAATTCACGTCCACAGATTTTATATGCAACTACATAAAAATTTACCTTCAATACAGAAAACAAGAAAAGAATCTCCGTTATTGACCAAAATATTGGTATATGTCCACTGCCTGGACTTTGGTGATCATGATTATATACAAAAACAAATACATGGTGGTCCTCTTTCCAAATGATTTATTGTCAATAATCTTGACACTTGATATTACTTTAGCTAGCTTTAAAAAGTGTTACTTTGCCTGAAGAGTTCTTGTTCCACTTCAGATAGAAATATTTATTATATACAGGATGTATCAACGCCCCTAGCATTTCACGTCTAAAGAACTGGTGGCGCTCACAGTGTTCCCAATATTCTCCAATACAGGATGTCTCGAATATATAGATCATCATTTACCACACATGTACACGGGCCTTTAATTAACACAGGTCTGTAAAAACTTTTAGTTGAACTTGAAAAAGATGTTTCGTAAATTTTTGCGTAAAAATCTGTCATGAATACTATACTTTACTATGAAATGTGGTCAAAAATATATATACCTCTTTCGTTCTGGATACAAAATATCATGTTACATTTATTACTTTATCGAGTTAATGGCCAATAGATGTTTTAATACAAGATAATAAAACGGATTCCTTTAAATCGACTAAATTTGCCTTTTTTCTATAAAACTCTTATTAATTGTAAATTATTTGTAGTAAATATTAAAACAGCTGTTTGTTAAATATTCAATTTTAGTAATTATGTATAAAATTAAAGCCTGTTTGATCCACATTAATTTGTATAAAAGGTATGTATTACGGGATACGAATTACGTTAACGTATGAAACGCAATTACTATTTTGATTTTGAACTATTCCCACAAAATTTAAATTATATACAACACAATTAATTGAAATATTAATAATTTTACGACATTTATAAATTTGGTTTAAATAGACGACGATTTCAACTCCATTACATTAGCACAAAGATTGTTTATACATTTTGTGTAAAGTTTAACCTATTTAATTTATTAAGTAAAAACTCGACTAGAAATGTTGAGGACAAAACTTTCATTTTTAAACAGTAACTATTATCCATTCTATATACTTACGGCTATTTAATAATCAATTGAAATGTGTGAAATCGTACGCGTCATTTTGCTGATAGACACTTACAGTTGGCCAGTCACTTATTGTTAAATACAATACACCAAGTTAAAAGCTTTAATTGCAATTATCTCAAAAACTATGTAATCTAGACACTTGATTATAAACATTTTTAACGTGCGAACTAAGGTGTATCTCATATTAACGGGATGCCCCTTACTTTTGGGACACCTTGTATGTACAAGGTAAAAATTAAATTAATTGAATAAAACACGTGTGAATTTCCAGAACTAATTATGTTTTTTAAATCAATGCGTATGTAATTACGGCTTTAATACCTTTATTAGAAATTCAATACTCAATCAATATTGAATTAATATCCAATCAGTATTCAATCTCTGATGAAGGCATTAAAGCTAAAACTGCTTAAGAATCAATTTAAAAAGCATTAGTAAACAGTTGTGGAACTTCACAAACGTTTTGTTAAATTAATTTAATTTGTACAGTTACTTATGTTTCACCAAGTTCCCCGCACCGAAGCTACGCCCGACTTTATAATCCATCTCGGCTGACCTTCGTTCACCTACTGTTGTGTTGTACTTGTCTTAAAGACCTTTTGGCAGGTGATAACTTGTAACAAAGTTATATGTTAAAAAGTCCAGTTTATCGTCACGGATACACCAGTGTTGCTTGCAGGCAAGGCAGCAAGAGCTAATTGCTCTAATTAAGTTCGTTTATTGCGTAACTGGTTTATTTCATTCTGCAAGACACACTAATTCCAGGACTATGTTATCAAACACAGGCCTGAGGATTAGAAACCCTTATTTAATTTTATACTTTTATAACTTTACGGATTTCTACCTGAGTGTAGAAATACGAATTATTTGTTTTATTT
>JAHWXV010909506.1:0-12834 GCA_024586415.1 Phrixothrix hirtus
TTCACTGCCTATATTTATACCACTCAAGTCCTCACATGCACTTCTCACGCATTTATCCATAAATATATTAAATAACCAAGGAGACATCACACATCCCTGTAATTGTTTAATTATATTTCTTATTTTGTTATTAAATCATTAATAAATTATTATATTTAATTGTCTCGTATTTGTTCATAATAAAGAGATTATTTGACAAAGAGCAACCCTGTAAAAAAGAAATGGGTAAGCAGATAATTTGTTGGCTGGGATCAATGACAAAAGATCAAACTACAAAAATTAGATGTTATACGATTGTCTACAAAATTAAAATAAAAGCAAATAAAATGCGTCCGCTTGGCGAAAGAAAATTAGTTCAATTAATTAATCAATATAAAATGCCAATGACGGCAACAATGTTCAATCACATGAATTTTTGGTACCTAATTTTTGTTCAACAATGTAGGTGTGAAAAACGCGATGTGTAGTAGAAAACCTCATTTAACAAAAAATAGCACATTTTTAAAAACAAATACGTGGAAAAATAAGAAAATTTTTCGACAATTCCCTTAATTTTGTCGGTCTTATTGTTGATAACGTTGCTCCATGTTGAAAGAAAAATATGCATTTATGTACTTAGAGTTATTTTTATACTTTACACACAAAACGAACAATTAAAGATATTTTTTAATTTTGGTAGTACTTAAGAAGGACAATGAACAAAACTAAGACAATGCATGATACTTTTATCGGCAATTTATTATGCATACTGAGCATACGATACGTGCATGTGTATCTATCATCGAATTTGAAAATTGACGGGAAAATATTTCTTTATTCAATAATATTGAATAGTTAAACCCAACATTACCCATTGTTATCGCTGCGTTACACCCTTAAATATTACACTAGCATTACTCAAAAATACCTGAAATGCACGTAATTATCCTTTAGCTTGTACAGTAAAATACCTGCCAGTGGTTTCCCCTCGCTCTATACATATAAATAAAATATAAGTAAACGAACGTATTTTAAAGGGAGAGTTTAAATAATATCTTGAAGTGAACTGATTTTTTCTTAATATTGCACAATAGTAATTGTAGAAAAGTTTTCTGTACAGGGTTGTTTGAGAACACTTTCAGAAACTTAAACCACGTAATCTCTACACCCCATATACTCACAAAAAAATTAAATCTTTATCTAGCATCATCCAAACCACTTAGTAAACATTTATTGAATCTATTAAACTTATATAAATTCATACGTAGAAACTATCGAATTTGATGGCGCCTAGTTGTATAGAAATTGAGGTAATTTCCCCTTTTTAATTTAGAATCAAATTATTTTAGTAGTGTTTAACAATAATGCCATTAAAAATGATCAAACACTATTTATTATCAAAGCATTTTTCAGAGTTTCCCCTTATCTGGAAAACCTGGAATTGTCAGGGAATTTTGTAGACATCCCAAAAGTCATGGAATAGTCAGGGAATTTAATAAAAATTGGTAAAAGTCAAGGAATTCTATAATGATTCATGGAAAAAATTTTAGTTTTTAAAAGTAGCAATTAATACCTATTAATTTGTATTTGTGTTAATTACATTTCATTATAAAGATGTATTCTATACCATGAGTCATTATAAACCTAAAAATCGATTGTTCTAAGAACTTAATAGTATATAAAAGATAAAAGTTAATCAGATATGATATTTATAAAATATATGTTCTACAATGTGAATTTTCCTTATTTATGCAGTGCTCCCAAAGAAACCAGGTTGCTAGTATAGCAGACTGAATCACCATCTACTGGTTTTTGTCAACACTTCAGGACCCATTGAGTACCCATTTTAGTGTAAACTTTTTTAGAGGTCTAATTAATCAGCTTCCAAAAATTCCCTTATATCCTCGCATCGGTCAATAAGAAGGCCGAGTGGCAGGGGCCATCAGTTCCTCTGATGAGCATGATTTACTCTTGTAGTTATCATTCACCCGTTGTACCAGGTATTTACAAAATAACTATTGATTAGTGTTTATAACCTCAAAAGAGTATCCACAAAAATGTTAAGAGTCAGGAAAAACCTGGAAAAGTCAGGGAATTTTCTGCCCTTCTGGAAAGGGGAACTCTGTTTCTGTTAAGTATCTAGTTTTTCAAAAACCAGCCTTTTATTATACAATTTTTTGTAATTAGTGTTAATAATAAATATGTTACGCATACATTTCTTAGCTGTATGTACAAACTAAAAACACGTAATAAAGTAATCAGTATAATTAAGTCTCCTGTTGAGTAGAAGGCTAAGCGTCTACGCGAATATGCAATTAAAGCGGTATTTGAGTTTTGGTTGTAGGTACACATATGGTTGGTTTGAAATAATTTCAGGAAGATATATAGCAAATCTATCTGATAAGACACGCCTATTTATGCTATTCTCAAATCCTACAAAAACGTTTTTTTTTAAAACAAAAAGAGTTTACCACGTTGTGTGAACCACTGCCATACTCTTATGAAAAATATTGACGACTGATTATATAAATCTAAAGTAAATACCTGTAAAGCAAACATAAGTAAATATGAACAGACGACATTTTTTTAAATACTTGATGTACAACAATTTCATGTAATTACTACATTGAAATGAACACTTGCAAAAGCATTTCTGAGCGTATGACACAAATTTGTTTTCGCTTGTGAATATATGTGTTAATTAATGAAGTAACCAGTATTGTAATACGCTTATTATGTGATTGCTACATAACAATAAAATTAGCAGTCAATGAAATGTTCCGTTCACGTTTTCTAGCCTAGGCCAGAAAATCGATTAGCTACAACGACTAGAAAATTAATGTTGCCGTATGAAGGCGCTTTACAAGTAGTAAGGGGGCATGCCACTTAGGACCTGGGAATGCTATTAGTGTCTAGTGACTAATACTAACGTTATGTAATGGTAACATCGCTAGATCTATTGAAGTACTGCAATTAATTTGTCTAATATGATAGATAAGAAGTATGTTAGTACCCAAATATGGTAGATTTTAAAATCATGCATTTAAAGTCAGAAGCGAGAAGACTGCTTCGGATAACTTCCCGAATCGAATTTAGGTTGCAATGTTAATAAATAGTTTTCCACTTATTTCCACTTCTTTCAGTAGTCTAATCAAAAGTATATGCGATCTTGACAGTTTTTTGCTTTAATCCCTCCCCTCTTCTCCCCAGCAAATCTCTTGCACCGATCAACACAAAAATCTTCAATTTGAGAGTATCCATTGTCATTTTTGAGTTATTGTGGATGAAAAATTCAGCACTAACAGAAAGACAGACATCGCGCTAAAATTAGTGTAAACGTGTTTAGGATAGCCCAAAACGTGAAGATTTGTTGAAATCAGTACATATAGAATTTTCTCTATACTATCGTACGAGTATTGATCAATAGAAACACGTTTGGACTGCGTAGTCGCGGCTTCATTATTATAACAATAACCTTTACTGAAGTGACATGGCTGGCAAACATATTTGCAGTTGCAGTTCTGACATTTTTGACAATGCACACCAGAGGTCAGATTTTATTGTCGTTCACAAAATTGCCTAAACACGAGAGGTGGCCGAAAACCAAAACTCCGGGGCGCTAACGCAATGGGGAAGTTATTAGCAGAACTTGGCACCTTCGACTTCTCCATACGAGAACATATAATGCTGAAAAACAAATAATAGAAAAGTGGGGACAGTATTTGTTGTGTACGATGGGAAAACGGAGACGATCAGCCAAAAGTACTGATTAGGTGACTGGTGCTCGGCATATTAAAGCCAAGGGGTGACGGTTAGTGAGGCTCTTGAATTTATATCATAACGCACTGGGTGACTGACTGATATCGATTTTTAGCGAATCTATCAGCGACGTTGCTCGGAATGGAATCATCGACCGCTTTGCTAGCCGATGTATGGTAAAAGGCGATTGAAACGGGAAGATCTGTAAATATTAAATTTCACTAGATCAAGGGGCACGTTGCGAACAAGGTAAACGAAAGAACTGGCGAATTTTCAAAGGAAGTGACACCAATGAACGCAGAAGGGGGAACAGTACATGATACAGCATCTAGAGCATCAATTAAGTTGAAGCTTAAGAAACGTACGCGAAATGGAACCTGCATTAGGTAGGCTATCTCAGTGATGGCATGATGGCCGTACCATGCCGATGAGACGGCATGTTCTTCTCGAATAAAGTCATCGAAAAGTGGCCGACTGGAAATTGATGCTAGTCACGTGATTGAGCGAAAATCGCTCAACTCACAGAAATAAGAAATTGGGGGCCGTGTTACGCGACTTCTCGGGGTGATCGAACAGTTAAAGTCGAACCATAACATATCAAAATGACAAGGGAAACGAATGCGTTTAAGGAGCGTTAAATTGTTTGGCGCTGGGCGTCAAGGTAGGCGTGCGTAGCACGAAACTTCGTATTATGCGAGGATTGTTCAACTCGGATCTTGTTCTTTAGCGGGACATCGTCGCTTAAGTTCAATTATTCCAATCCCAACATCTCTAACTAAATTTCACAGTCCAATCCCATTGCTAGGCCACTGGATATGCTTTGATCAATCAGGTGCGAGCAAAATATCGAGCTAATTCAGTGATTTTGGAACGGAGTGGCCAATTCCATAAGAAATAAAAGTACATTGATTTCCAAACGATTTTTTTCTGAATAAATGGGCTCTTTTGTGCTTGAATTTGAAGCACTCTATTTTGTGACTCCGGATTCCAAGCTCTAGGCAATGTATGAACATTTGATAAAATTACAAAGAGATGAAATGATTGAGAATTAGTAGATCCATGAGTTGAATAACTTGCCCAAATTAGACATACTTCGCTATGTTAACAATGTTTTCCCTGGAGAAAGCTTTTTTAATTTATGCCAACTAATTCGAATGCTCTCACTTAATATACTTTGAATTTATAATGTCGAAAGAACATTTTTGAGTAATCTTTCGTCATCCTGAGAAATAGTTTGACTTTATACATTTAAACATATATTCACGAAAAATAATAAAGGTGACAAGAGGTGGTTGAACAACATGATTTTCTAAATGATGTAACTTTGTTGCTCCGAGATAAATCTTAAAAATCACAAAAATGCCAGTTTCACCTTATTTGTTTCAAATTTAAATTCAAGATAATATTTAATGTCTTTTTCTGAACTGAATTTGAATTTTGTTCCTAAATTTATTTCTAGAACATTATTTGAACATGAAAATAAATTTCTTCGCATTTTTCTGGTACTTTCTGGTCGTTTGGGGTCCTTTTCCTTATTCTAATAATAATCTAGGAATGACTAATGTTTTTTTTGTGATTCTTACATGAACGAAGGTTCCAAATAAAGACGTGTTTCGAAAGAGATTTACTGCTGACGGTGCGTTTCATTTCTTCCCCCAGTAAATCGTCTGAAGCTGCATTGAAGAGCAGTTGAGAAAATTGTGTGATGACTGTGGATTGTAATAAATTACGTAGAGTAATGAAAATCAAGTCAAATATCGCTTTCACATTGTCGTCAAGTTTGTTCAATGAAGTCTGAGATTAAGAATTCTTTCAGGTTACATTTTTGTCTCCTACATGGGCGCTGTTATGGAAATTATCTTGATCCATTGAAATGAGATTGAAAATTAACTCACCACAGATTGATGTCTGTAGAAGCGACTCACAAGATTGCACAAGCCTCTTTAATTACTTTGTTTCCTGCGGAGGATTTTTGGATATTACAAAGCCGGCATGTTCTACTCAACTCAAAGAAATGGACATGTTTGATGATGACATTGCTGACGTTGATCTGGAAAAACCTAGCGTGTACAACCGAGTGAAGAAAAATCGCCTTCCTAGTAAAAAAAGTGTATGTATTGCATTTTATATTACCTTCCTTTTCCACGAAACAAAGATCAACGATGGTAGATTAATGCGTGGACTCGACTTTGGAGCAAAATATATGAGGTTTGTGATGAATTAAATTTGAACAGTAGTTGTTAGAGCCTAATGAAGATTATACTTTGAGGGAACGGAAGTTCTTCCTAAAGGTAAATGCGACTCAGAAAAGTTCACAAAAGTAGTGTTTCGGGGCCCAATTTTGTCGCAAAGAGTTCAATTTAAGCTAACGTTTTTCGTTATATAGAGTGATTTTAAAATTCACCGACAAACTTGGGCCATACACGCGGGGATAGTTCTAAACCAAGAGAAAAAAATTCGTTTAAAAAGTTTCCTTGACGTTTCCAAAAAGGCCGTAAACCAAATGATACAAGCTTGTTTGAGAACCCCTGCAATAAGGCAAGAACTGAATATGCGGCCTTAACTTAATGAACCATAGAGGCATGACACAGTTGTTAGTTATTCCAAAATTCAACTTGTACATAAACCAGGGATGTTAATTTCATTAAATATTTTCAGAAATTTTGTGTCTTATCAATCGCTGTTAGTTTTAATTAGAAAAAGTGTATTCATATTCAGTTTCGTGTGTTTATTAATCTAATTCCATTTAATTGTAAGTTGAACATCGTGTTTCAGTAAATAACGGATGAATTAATGAGTAACGAAATGACAGAAATTGTTTTAATTTACGGTGAAGCATTTTAACGCTTCTTGTAAAAATCTGGTGTGTCAACATACAATTTTCTTTTAGGTATATAGATTTACAAATAATATTCAAAAAAGATTAAAATATTATTTACGTTTATTTTGGGAATGATAATTGCAACAATTACCCATCCAAGTTACTGGACAAGTAAACGCTGCTTAACTTTAGAAAGTTTCTTTTTAACGCAATTTTTCAGAGAAATTATTAAGTTTATGTAAAACAACATCAAAGACATAAGAATCGTAGCAATTTTTAAAAAGTTATTATAGCCGTTTTCGAGAAAATCGCAAGGAATTTAAAAATCGTAAGAGTAAAGCGGCACTTCAGGTCATTCGATTTTAACTAAATTCTTGCCGTCTCATGTACGAAGGATAAGAAACAAATATAAAATTTTATTTTATATGATGCTTGATTTTTGAGAAATGTTGTTCACAATTAATACTTTAAGTACTTCCAGTTATTCGATTTTCGAAAATTTATTAGAGAAACCGCTAAGTTCATATAAAATGGAATTAAGTAGTTAAGAAATATACTAAGTTTTAAAAAATCGTTAGAGCCAATTTCAAGAAAATCGCAAGAAACGAAAAATTTGGAAAATATCTAAACACAACAGAAATAAGGTGGCACTTCAGGTTATTCAGTTTTAACCAAATTCTTGATTTAGCATACTAAGGTGATTGTGACCTTAAATATAAATTTTCATATAGCTAGGACTTTAGTTTCAGTTATTTTATTCAGAGCTAATGGTAAAAGTACTTCCAGTTACTTGATTTACGGAAAAGTTTCTGAGAAACCACCTGAATTATATGAAAGGACATTAAGTGGCTAAGGAATATAATAAATTAAAAAAAAATGACAAGAGCAAAGTGGCACTTCCGGTTATCCGGAGTCGTGCTCAGATGGATACAAACTTAAGTATAAAATTTTATTTATCTATGACTTTTCGTTGAGATATCGTGTTCACAGACATACACATAGACCAATTTCCAGAAATATGATTTTCGGAGTCAGGGGACCCGAAAACGGGTATTTCGGCTAAAATTTCGACATCGAACATTTTGGACGGAAACAATACTTTCTTTTTACCTATATTTCATATAGTCTAAGAGAAAGTAAAAAGTAAGTTTTTCCTTATTTTTTATGAATTTAAATAAAGAATTATCAAAATTATGTTACTTATAAAAATATGGATATCGTTTGTGGTATAACTGAATGTGTTTAAAGTTTTTGTCTGAGTAAACTATAAACGACTAAAAATGCAGGTCTTTGGTATCAATTACTAATATTAAGATGAATTGGTGTGCACATAAAGAAAACATACCGTTTTGTAATTTAATATTAAAATAACATGTTATTCATCTACGTCACGGAGAATTTATCTGGGTATATTTATTTGTATTCACATTTTCTTACAGTTCTCAAAAGTCGACATTTTTTCCAAACAAATGTTCCACTTTATTAGATTTTCTTATTAATGGACGTGGTTAGACCTCTATAGTACCGTGTTAAAGTTTATCAGTTGATTTAAAAATCACCCTGTATAGTCTAGCTTAAATAAATTCTTATAAAATTTCTCCATTTGAATCGTTAGAAAAACGTTACCAGAAGAAATACTAAGCTAACAGTTTTAAATGATTTTTGAGCGTGTTCAATGAAACTTTGATTCACAATATTCCTAAAATACATCATAGTAAATTCCGTCTTTTTCAATTTCTTCACAACTTCATAGAAAACAAGATTTTATTATGTCGTTTTGTTGGATTTCGCAATAGGATCGATGACAATGCCCAAAATATGAAAAATCGTACCTATTTGTGGTTTTTGCAATGCCTAGCGATCGAATTCCAGTGGGATTAAAAAATGAAATACTTTCGATTCAAGTGAAAACGAGTCAATTTACCAAAACATTTGATTTATGAGTATTGATGTTTTTTGTGTCGATTTTATACCTTAGATGTGTTTTTGCCTTTTAAAATATACTATTACCAAGCAATTCGTCACATTACACTCGGTGACCTCCATGCTACAAGGCTGGGTTTGTTCTACACTAAAAAAAGATATGCTTGTGGAGGGTTAAAATACCCACAAAAAAGTTGGTTTTTGCAAAAAACTAAAAAACCCGAAATTTTGGTTTTTCTTGAATTGGTTACAACTTTGAAATAATAATAAAATGATTTCACTGTGGGAAATAATAGAAGTTATAGTCAAATTTGAAATTGCTATTTTTGCAACTAATGCTGTAACTTTTTTGTTTGTCACTCTTTGGTCTCAAAATTTTTTATATTCTCTAGGATTCCAAGTTTTAGAATTTTACAATGATAACTCAACTAAAAGTGCAAAAATGACATTCTCGAATTTGCAGAATACAAGCCACATTTACAAAAACAAAATAACAAGTGCACATCGAAAAATAAAAAAATTCGGAAAATACTCGATTTAGATTTTCGAAAATAACATTTTCTTCATAAAATTAAAAAAAATGTTGGTTTATCAACTGTTTACGATAAAACGAATCCTGCAGAATGTTAAAAAAATTCTAGATCAATGAATAACACGAAACAACAGATTTATGGTAATCTTGTATTAAGAAAAATTGCAAAAAAGTTGGTAATTTGAAAAGGCGTTTATCTGTAGGACAATGCGGTGAAATTCCTCCAGATTAGGTAGTTTTAGTAGATATGGCGAAATGACCCCAGTACATAAAGCCAAGAGGGCCAAGGGAATTTCCGTATGCCAAAGTATTTATCAAAAATAAACAACGTCCAAATTATTTTATAGTAAAAGATTTTTGAGTTTATTCATTCTAACCAAAAAACAAATAATAATTTATTTTCCGTTTTGATATGAAGGTTAATTTCGAACACAATTAAAAGGAACAAGTAAAATAGAAGTTTTTGAAGCCTTTTTTGTTTCGATTAATCATCGCTTGCTGCATTTCTTAAAATTATATGAAATTTAACAAAGTCTGTAGTCCAAACCGTTTTGCTTTAAAGCTTATGGCAAGTATTCTTTTATTTATTCTTTTACGTCGGAAACGTCTAGTTTACCTATAACGTTCACTAGTACCCTACGACGTAAAAATTGTTGCGTTGACGAATAGCTTTGGCATTTTTGCGTGCAGCACAGTGACGACTTTTCAGGTGTTTGTTCTACACAATTTTTTCAATATTTAATTGATTGAATATACAAGAAATAGATGTTATTATTAGGATATATATCTTTTCGTATCATCCTTGTAGATCTTCACTAACTGGGGTGTCCAGACACACTGCATAAACTAATTCTTTCATATGATTCCATTAAATAAATGTAACAAGGAGCAAGAAGCATACTCAATAAAACAACAGTAACAAAGAATGCATGAAAACTTAAATACAACTAAGATGAAAATGATTATCGCCGTTTTCGTACATTGTAATGCAGACAAATACCTGTCTTCGTATAAGAGGAAGGGGTATGCAGCTTCGTGCATCATGTTTTTATTGTTTATTCGATGCAGTTACATTTTACACTGTTCCAGAAATTCCCAAACAAAAATTTATCATTATTTTAATGACATTGTTTGCAAACAACAAGGGATTTTTATAAGAAAAGTATTTTCTAGATAGAACTGCTGCCGCATTTATGACTAAAGTTTGTCGCACTATCTCAAAGTCACCCTGTATAGATACTTATTTTGTTATTTAGCTTTCTGTGACTAATGTTAAAAAAATCAAAGTATTTATTTGTCTTCTAGTTGAGATGTTTAAATTTTCCTCTGCAAAAATTTGAAAAAATCTTATTACATCGTTTAAGTATTTCATGTTTCATCAAATATGCGAGTTGAAAAAATTTGATGTGGAATTATATATTGAGTAATAGAAATGTTCGTACACACACTCTTTAAAAAAATTGTGGTGTGTGTACTTATGAAAATAAATTCGCTTTACATTGATAAATGAATTTGTGTTTATATTTTGGTCACTTTACTAGTGTACTTTAAATTTTGTCTAGGCAGGACCGGGATTTATTGAGGGCCCCTGAAGGACGTGGCCTGGGTCTGTAGTAAAATGTGAGCGTCTTTGTGGTAGTAATGAGAATACAGTGCAATAGAAAATTATTAGTTTTCAACGCGGAAACCGCGTGTAAAATTTGATACTGTTTTCAGTAAATAAAACATCTCACGTGGAAGATAAAAAAATTTAAATATTTTAAACTGTATTATATTAAAGTGAAAGAATGTTGTTGAAAATGCGTTCTCCGTTCTCTGAAAAACAGTGTTGCCTGAATTTAAAATCGATTAAAGAAGATTCTACAAAAGAAATTTTGAAAAAATGATAAGAATTCGAACAGAGAAAGTGTCCCTGGATACGACTATGATAATGTGAAACGTTTATAATCGCAAACTGCACTATAGAAATTTTTAGAGAGTTGTTAATTATTTGAGCTTATATGTTTGCAATTCGCATTCTTGTTAACGTGTTTCGAATACTCTTGAACAGTTATAAATTTCGCCTTTTATTAAGTGAACATAACGGAATAAGTTATCGACTTGCTGTACCTACAGGCACCCTCAGTTTGGAATTGGCGGAAATAAATGTTGATTGTGATTCTAAACGTAACTAGCAACGCCAAGTCATGCACTTCGCAACAAATATGCCTTTGCTTACTTAATTCGGTAGTAAAAATTATCTGCCCACTTCCTTTTCCTCTTGCAATACGTTCACACCCTTTCTATCCGTATGTGGAGTGTGTCATTGTTTTATTTATGCCGAATGAATAAATGATTAATTATCTAAGGCGTTTCGATGATAATAAGCGCCCATTTCCAAGTTACGCCAATGACCATAGGAAAACAATACATTCCAAGTTTGTTTTAGCGAGTACATATGTTTGAATTTCTTATCTGAATCGGTGTGTACTTAGCATACCGATTACTCCTATCTAATGAGTACAGTGGCGTAGACACTTAAAGAAAGAAATAAAGTAATACATACCTCTTTTAGTTTTCCAATGTTTCCAGAGAGAAAATAAAACATATAATAATATTAAAGTTACGATAATTGTAATAACAACGGTAGCTGCTATCGATCCAGGTCCGTAGCACACAGATTCTTCATTGGCCTGAGCATGAGACATTGGTATGTTACAAACTATTGTAAATGCAACAAGAAAGTCGCTTATTTTTCTTAGTTTAAACATTATGTTTTATATTACCGAAGGCCTTAACAAGTTTTCATTGTAATTACCTCAAGGTAAAGATAAAATTAAACGGAATGTTTGCCGTAAACATATTCAACTTTAAAGTTTAATTATAGCAATAGGCACCGCGTACCGGCCGCGTGATAATTAAATATAAAACCACGATTTAGTGTGTATGTTATTTACGGCTAGTGAACACCTCGGAGGTAGTCTGCAGGTGACTTCTGTGCGTAAGTAGGACCTGCGCTTGTAACTACCTGCCGTTCTCGTACATTACTAACGAATAAGCCAAGCGTGGTGATTTCAATGATCGGCTCGCAACGAAACCCGACTTGAATACGTTACGTAGGACGCCTATTAACTACTTCATTTGGTAGATGTCTTTCGGTGCTTTTGATATATTTTTTTTGGCATTCTTTGATATGTGTTTCGAATATGTTTTAAGATTAATAATTAAGCTATGGTATAATTCAGAAGTTTGGAAATGGTGCATTTAAGATAGTATGTGTATATTTAAATCCCGTTTTAACTCGGATGTCATAAAATGTGTTCTCTTTGAATTATTTTTAGATCATTTAAAACTATCGTGAGTATGTGGTCTAACGTGAAACTATTTTGAATCAATTAAAGATATCTCTTGGAAACTTCGGGAAAGTCGTGCCACATATCAATTATTATAAATGTAAAGAACGATATTATATGCATTAGTTTTATTTCTGCAGTTTATGGTTTTTAGGATACAGTTTTTATCGCATTTAAAATTAAACGAACAACGATTTTATAATTAATGAGAACATCTATTTTAAAGAATCTTAAAACAACGCTAATTTATAGAACAAATCAAAATTTTGCGTTCATTACTTGACATAAAAGTTTTTTGCAGTTGAAATTGATACGCTCCGTCAAATAACTGCACGACTTTATTTGGTTTGATCTAAATAAAATAATTACTGCAATTTCGGGGCACGGCTGTATGCAATTTAATGTTTTTGCTAATTATTAGTAGGCAATTTAACATAGCTATCATTATCAGTTTTACAAGTTCATTCAACATGTGTACCATTTATTCT